>OY856411.1:1099495510-1099708010 GCA_963693085.1 Alisma plantago-aquatica
GATCAATCCAATGAACCAAACTATAATTGGTTGACTTAGATTTGAGTGATTTGATGGGAAAACGGTCTCAAGACCATTTGGAGGTCATCCAAACGACCTCAAGACCGTTTGGGGTCAGGTCATACCCAATTTGGATGATGGTTCAATGGTTTCAATGCAACTAGTTCTGCATTGATTAGTGTTGTTGGATCATCGATTCCAAGCCCTAATTCAATTGAATCAAACCCTAATTGAGGGTCAATTGAGGGTCAAATCAGTTGAAGGTTGACCTATTAAACTCAATTGAAGTATGATGGTAGGTCCAATTGATGATTGATTCCATGAGTCCAATGATTGAAGGAATCAACATTGGAAACCCTAATTCAATTGGATACATTATGTAATGGAGGTCCAATGAGATTGAATTTTTGAATTAAGATAATGAATGTTCTATTAATCCAATGATGATTAGTAATGGTAATCAATGAAAGTACATAGGTTGAAACCCTAATAGTACCTAAGTGATTAAGTGCCAATTAAGGGATGAATCCCTAATTGCTTATAGGATCAATGACTTGATACACTATGTTAATCATAGTTGTATGTACTTGACTGAAGAGTTGATATGACCTAATCAAGTTAATAAGTTGATAGAATGAATTCCTACATGAATATGGTTCATGTGGTGATTAAGGGATTATGATCCTTAAGCAAAGAGATCATGAAACCCTAAAGATGAACATAAACCCTAATTGACAGGGTTATTGAACTGAAACCCTAGCAAGGGCATGGTGGGGTAATCCTTGATTAGTGATGTTATCATTATCCTGCATTATGCTGATATGAAATAGATGTGTTTGTTATCATCTGTACTAATCATGCAGGTATTTTGAGATATTGAACATATACAGGTATGAGCTATGATGCCTTGTGTATTGAAAACACTTTATAAGTTTTATAAACAATGATATGCTATGTTGACTCATATGTATCAACCCTATATACCCTATAAAGATGAGGATATGAAACTCTTAGGAATGAGGTATGCTACCCTAATAATGATATGGATAACATCCTAAGAGTTGAAATATCTAAAGTGATGGATTATGGGTTATCCTATATTCAGCAATGTCTAACCATTGAATAAGTTCATATCATTAAAGATAGTTGGACAATTCTAATGTGTAACTTATGCACTATATGATGGTAGTAACATGTAGTGGATAAAGTATTAAGAGGGAAGATACCTTAATACAAGGTTAGTTTATTAACCTAAATAAGAAAGAAATGAGGAGAAAGTGATACATCAAGACATGATAGATATCACATTCAATATTTCAAGGTTGAAATACCTTGATGCATCTCAATCCAACATTTTGGGATGAGAAACACATGAAGTGTGTGTGTTATGTAGATATTACAATGAAATTGTAATGAGTTGATATACTTTGATGAGTATAAGCTAATATACATTGTTTAAAGGGATGATCCACTCTAATGGGTATGAGGTAATCATACCATAATAAGAAAGAGAAGTGGACTTATACCTTGAATTGATGATCTTTAAGGATATATGATGAGGGTAGTAATCATAAGCATATACATGATATCTTTAGTTGTTCCTAGAAGTGTGGAACAATACATTTGGGTTGATCTAACTACATGAGCATAAAACCCTAATTGATGTCAGTTAGGAAACCCTAACCCTAATTTTGGGTAAAGGGAGTGAAAAGCCCTATTGAGTGATAAACCATAACCCTGATAAAAGGAATTGTGATGTTACTAAGGTATCACATGATGTGGTCAATGACTTGTATGGTTTTTATCATGTCTATTAATCATGTAGACATCATGAGATGAAGAGCATAGCCAGACCTGAGCTATGCCATTCATATAACAAATATGTTGAATGGCCTTATGTGCCTAATGTTGTTGTTGCTTAGCAAAAGTAACAAACGGTATATGGACCTTATGAGTCTCATGAATAAGTTGTTGTTGTCTAGAGAAAGGTGACAAACATTTAATAGCCTTTGAGAGCCATGTGAGATACTTGTGTAACAAGTATCATGCTTACCTCGGTCTAAGGACCTGAAGGTAATAGTTACCTAGCAAGTGGTAACAATGACAATGATGAATTGAGGGTATGAATACCCAGATTCGATAAGCATGATAATGATGTGGTTGAGGGATGAGAAATCCCAGTATTGTAATGAGGGACTGAGATCCCAATGTCTCATAAAGAATGAGAAGTGAATGATGAAAATAGTACATGTTTCTTTATAGCATTTGTCTGAATAAAATATGTTTGAAAACTTGACTGATGCTAAAAGAATATGATAATGTACTTAATTAATCAAGTGAAATCATATCATGTAGAGCCCTGACCATAGATCCATCATCGTCAACAAATTGGTGATGGTGAAACGGGTGCTCCGCGGCAAAACCCGAAGGGCATACTTTTGAGTATGTGGGGGTAAATGGGCGAAAATATCCTTACGTTCTAATGAGGGAATTGGGGAAAGGTAAACACTAAACCTCTCAATCCTTCATTACTTGCACCGGGATAGATGTATCACGAATCTCCCGAAGATTGGGACAGATGTAGTACACATCTCCCAATAATATGCCGGATCGATGGAGATAAACACAAGATCTCACGATCGCGAAGAGAGTGCAGCACGCCACTGTAACTCTGATAGTGAAGTTTCCAGTATACCCTGGAAAGCTATAATATAGATGAGACACAAGATGTCATGCATGTAATCTCGCGCTGACCGAGATATGGGAGGTCTTGGTAGCCGGCTCTACCTTTGACCTTGTATGGTACCGATTTCGACTTCGCAATGGTCGGTTGGAGCATGAGCGGTATATCTCATCTCCTAAGGGCATAAGTGTGATTGTAAAATGTAATCAGCCGTCTAGCATGTTTGCTATAGGATTGAATACGGAAATTCATTGGCTGATGTTATACTTCTGACATGCAATGTTAGTTGATAAATGTTATTCATGTCTCTTTACATTCCTTGCAATTAGATGTATGGATTATGAATCTACGATGAGTAGATACAATGTTCTCCTTAAGAAAGGAGATTACCTTTCTCTGTTCATACAATGAATAATGCTGCTGTTCATATGTAAGTACTCCTGTTCAATTCTAATATAATAATCTGCAATAACAATGTTTTGGCGGAGAGTTATATCTCCCATTGGGACAATTTACAATTGTCTCACCCCCGTGGGATCCAACATTTTTAGGTGGACGCGGACAAAGAAGCAGAGATTCTTTTGCAGGAAAAGGAAAGCAACAGCAACATCAGATACAGTAGTGATGACTCAGGTGGAGGCACTGGCTGTCAAGTTTTGTATAGTTAGTAGTCCTATGTGTCGTCTCTGTACTCTCAGGTCCTCAGAGTCAGGAGATAGTGCTTTTATCTTCGACTTGAGATTTTGGGCTTGAATGCCTCGAGGTTTTATGTTGCTTATGTATAGTAGAGTAAAGCAACTGTTGTATGTAATCCTCGAGAAGAGATGTTACATGGTGTGTAACTACAAACAAGGATGTTCAAGTAATGTTATGGTTTTTGTTATAAGAGTTTCCTATGTTTCGATCTCTTTGCAAAAAGTTTTAATTTTTAGTGATTTTCAGTAATCCGCTGCTAATGATTTGCTTCCGCATTAGTTAATCTGGTGTTTTATAAGTTGGATGCCACAATTTAGTGGTATCAGAGTGCTAGGTTTGCTGAGTCTACAGAGACATAGGACTAAGATGGTAGAGTCTGTTCTAGTGTCTTCTAGTGTATCTGATAATATCTTCTGCTCATATAGGAGTAGAAGAACTTGAGGATGACTAGGTCACATGAGGAGTTTGCTACAGAAAGCAGCAATGCTGCACTAAGAAGAGGTGCAGGGGAACAGGCAAGAGAGGGACTATTGCCTGAGAACCCCTTAGTTAATCCAACTGTGATAAGAAATCCTTCCCTAGGTATCACTGTTGGGGAACTCAGGGCAACTATGGTATATCTAGTGGATCGAGCACTAGCGGTGCAACCTAGATTACCAGGCCCCAATGAGGATGTTGTGGATATCAACAGGATATGTAATCCACATCAGTAGGTGGAAGCAATAAGAAATTATGAAGTTCTGGACTTAGAACAAGTCTGTGTTCAACCTCAGCCTGTTGAAACAATAAACAATGAAGGAAGGAATACGGTTCAACCCAAAAATAGAATTTGCTATGGGTGTAGAAAGCCTGGACATATTGTAAAGAATTGTCCAACAAAGAAAAAGGAAGAGAGAATTGAGAAAAGGCTTATCCAAATCCAGGAACAAAGGCCTAGTAGTTCTAAAAAAGGAAAGACTTTGGTATCATCAGTACAACCAGGACCTAGTGCACCAAGGCAATGGTCATCTAGAAAGGGTAAAGAACCCTCTAGACCGTACCTAGCACCCAGAATTTATTACCAATGTAGACAAGTAGGACATCTGGCAAGAGATTGCTTAGCCATAAATGTTATGGTGAATCAACCTCTGAGGCAGAATTAGCCTGGGGCAGTGAACCATCCACAAATCATGACAGGTTAGACATAATAATGTCATTTTAACTTGTCATTTTATGATTTTCTATGCTATAGAAAGCAATTGATTTTGAGTTTTCTTGGATTAGTCCTATGAGGACTTACATTTTATGCAGTAACATTATAGATATTTTATATTGTTCCTACTCTTATGAAAGAAGATGAGGTATAAAAGAGATGTCTGGATGAAATCCAGGGATGTTAAATCCTATGTTGATGAAAATATGAAAAGAAAGGAACATGATAATATACAAAGTGCATACTACTTGATCTCAATACTTGTAAACCCTGGCCAGGTATACAATTATTGATGATAAAGTGAGTATGGAAACTCTTAGATTGTAATCTCTCTGATTGCCCTGATCAAGCAGTCATTCTGATACAATCTAATGAGTCTCATGAAATTAGAAATATGGAATGAGTAAATGTGTCATTTCCTAAGAATAAGAAAGAGAAACCTGAGATAATATCAAAGAGCATGTGTATATGAGGAATTAAAAGTATATTCCCCATAAGACAAGAATGGGATCAAGGGAGATGAACCTTGCTCAATAATGCTTCAAGCATAATAAAGATCATTTCCATAATGTGGAAATGGAAAATGTGATGAGATCTTGAGATAACCATAAACATGTTAATATAATGATAAAGAAGGGAATAATGTCATGTAATCATCCTTATATTTCCTATGCTAGGGCAAGGAACCTTGGGTGTGATAAAGAGTAATTGCTTCATGAATAGTTGAAAATACATGAATTAATAAGAGGAATGTGAATCCTTGTTTTCTTTCCTTTCAGGGACCTGGCAATCAAGTGGGTCTTAGGACACTTGATGTGCATAAGAGAAAAATTTTCAAGTGATGGATACTTAGAAAAGTATCAGTTTATCTTGGACTTTGGTTCCAAGATGAAGATATATGTAACAAGTGATGTCCCAAGAGGAAAGGAAGATAAAAATGTGATATGTTGTTAACACATGTAATAGATACCAAAGTAAGGGATCCTGGTATCTAAAGAAATATCAAATGGTTTATGTTGGCTACTTAGAGTGGTCAACCATGAATTACTCTGATTATATAAAATAATATGAACATCACATGTTAGGGGTTTATGCTCTGCATAAACATGATATTAATAAAGAATGCATGATGTTTCTCTGAACAAGAAAAATGTTACTTGATACAAAATTGAGTCCACAGTCAATAATGAAGGACAGTGGAGCATGTGTCTTGTATGTTAATTCTATGAGAATCTTGTATGGAAACACCTTCTGCTAATCAAAAGTTTTATGGTGTCACCATAATAAGGAGATGATATGATAATACTATATGGTATGATGAATAAAATACATCTGTCTTCCTTTATCTGGATTTCGGGGATGAAATCCTTGTTAGGGGTTTATAATTTGTAACATCCCTGACCTGGGTTATGAGTTAACCCTAGATGTTTTTCCTAATAAGGTTGATGAGATGCTTAATATTATCTTGTGAAAAGTAATTAGGGCTCATGAGGAACCTATGTTTCAATTTTGGTCCTGTTTGGACAATGTTGAAGCAATGTTTGCTTATTTTGGACTAAAGTGCAAATTACCCAAGTTGAGGGGTCAAATTGCAAATGTTGCATGATAAGATGTTCCTCTGATGTTGAGACATCATAAGAATGAATTTGATGAAGTGGTAAGGTTTCTACAAGCCAGGACACCAAGATAGAGCTTGACTGACAATGTTGTGCATTAAAACCTAGTTTTGGTATAAAGTGCAATTTACCCATAACCTAGGGTTCAATATGCAAATTACCACTTCAATAAGGTCCCTAATAATCTTTGGCATCATTTAGAGCAAAGAAAATGATAAGGGCACCTCATTTGAATTATCTTGGAGGAGAGAGAATCTTGATATTAAAATAATCAAGATTTAAGCCCAATTGAAACCCTAATTCAAATTAATGCAAAAATAAATAAAATAATTGAAGGGTCCTTCAACCAAAATTAATTTGGTTGGATTCTGATGTGTGTGTGGACGTCCTTGAGCTTGCAAGGATCAAAAATATCCTAAGGAGGTGAAATTCCACTCACCTTATTATAAGGAAAAGAATTCCCACTCAAAAAGATATATTATTATTATAATGGATTAAGGTGCTTAATTTCTTTTCCATTAATTCTTGGATAATGAAGAGCTTTTACGAAAGTTTGAAGGTGGTTTCGTGATCAAGTAATGGAGGAGGATTTGGGGGAAATTAGTATGGAATTTAAAGAAAATGATTTCATTTTCTCTTTCATAAAAGACACATATACATATTCTTTATATATACCTTATTTCAATAACACATAAGGAACGAACCCTTAGTCTTTTCCTCCTAATTCTTGCTTTGGCCGACCTAGGGAGAGTCCAGGAGCAGGAGAAGGACGAACACCACCTGTAGGTAAGGTTTGATCATCTTCAACCTTGGATTCATGGTGAAAACCCTAAATCAATGCTTGATTCTAGGTTATCTTCACTCGATTTCCATTTCTAGCCATCCATTCCATCCAAAAGCTCAAGGACGAACCTTGGATAGTTTCTGGAGCTCCATCCACCATTAAAGCCACGGAGCTTGAAGCTTGGTGATCAGATTTGAGGCGAGTTTTATAAGTCAAACCCTTAAACATTGCTATTGCATCAATTCTCTATGCTTTGTTGATTGATTTCTTCAATTTGATACACTCTTGTTTCTTTGCTGCAATTTCCATCAAGAACGGTTGCTGTTCTTGGTTGTTAGAAGGAAGGGGATGATGAAATCATCCTAGATTCTTATCCAAAGAAAATTACCAAGCAAAAACGTTTTGATAGTTACTCCAAATCGTTTTAATTTGATTGGCTATGCGGTTTCAGCAAACCGTTTAAGGGCAAACGGTTTGAGACCGTTTGGGAGCAAACGGTCTCAAGACCGTTTGATATGGTTGACCAAGCATTGACCATTTGGGAATTTAGTTCCTAATTACGTATACTAATGACCCTCCAAAATTTAGGGGTTAACTCCAAAGGAATCATAGGTTGAAGGCCAATCATTTAGGCAAATCGAACTGAATTAAGTGCTGATTTTCAACCTGATTAACTTGACCTGTTTGGGAAAACGGTCTCAAGACCGTTTGATATGGTTGACCAAGCGTTGACCGTTTGGTATTCCTGTTAATAATTATGTTGGTTGATTACCCTCCAAATTTGAGGGATTAACTCCCAAGGAATCGTGAGTTGAAGGCTAATCAATTAGGGAAACCTAATTGGATTAAGTGCTGATTATCAATCTGATTTAATTGAACGTTTTGGGAAAACGGTCTCAAGACCGTTTGAGTGCGTTGACCAAGCGTTGACCTTTTGGGATTACTGTTCCTAATGATGTTGGTTAATGACCCTCCAAATTTGAGGGGTTAACTCAAAAGGGATCATGAGTTGAAGGCTAATCAATTAGGCAAACCCTAATTGAAAATAGTGCTGAAATTCCAATGAGTTAAGTTGAGATTTTGGGTTGGTTAGCCCAAACGGTCTCAAGACCGTTTGGGGATCACCCCAAGACCGTTTGGAGGTCTGTGGTCAAGTATAGTTGACCAATTGAAGGTCCAAAGGTACCAAATCATACTGCAACTAAATGCTGATTTGTTGATCAACTCGATAGACCAATCCATGATGATTTTTCACTAAAGTCCAAAGGTTGTATGGGCCAAACGGTCTCAAGACCGTTTGGAGCTCATCCAAATGGTCTCAAGACCGTTTGGTGGTCACCCAAGACCGTTTGGAGGTCTAGGGTTGAGTATAGTTCAGTGGTTGAAGGTCTAAAGATATCAAGTTGATCTGCAATAGATTGCTGATTTGGTGAGCACTTCAATGAACCAAACCCTAATTAGATTGCTTGGATTTGAGTGATATGATGGGAAAACGGTCTCAAGACCGTTTGGAGCTCATCCAAACGGTCTCAAGACCGTTTGGTGGTCACCCAAGACCATTTGGAGGTCTAGGGTTGAGTATGGTTAGGTGTTTGAAGGTCTAAAGGTACCAAGATGTTATACAATGCAATACTGATTTGGTGATCAATCCAATGAACCAAACTCTAATTGGTTGACTTATATTTGAGTGATTTGATGGGAAAACGGTCTCAAGACCATTGGAGGTCATCCAAACGACCTCAAGACCGTTTGGGGTCAGGTCATACCCAATTTGGATGATGGTTCAATGGTTTCAATGCAACTAGTTCTGCATTGATTAGTGTTGTTGGATCATCGATTCTAAGCCCTAATTCAATTGAATCAAACCCTAATTGAGGGTCAATTGAGGGTCAAATCAGTTGAAGATTGACCTATTAAACTCAATTGAAGTATGATGGTAGGTCCAATTGATGATTGATTCCATGAGTCCAATGATTGAAGGAATCAACATTGGAAACCCTAATTCAATTGGATACATTATGTAATGGAGGTCCAATGAGATTGAATTTTTGAATTAAGATAATGAATGTTCTATTAATCCAATGATGATTAGTAATGGTAATCAATGAAAGTACATAGGTTGAAACCCTAATAGTACCTAAGTGATTAAGTGCCAATTAAGGGATGAATCCCTAATTGCTTATAGGATCAATGACTTGATACACTATGTTAATCATAGTTGTATGTACTTGACTGAAGAGTTGATATGACCTAATCAAGTTAAGAAGTTGATAGCATGAATTCCTACATGAATATGGTTCATGTGGTGATTAAGGGTTATGATCCTTAAGCAAAGAGATCATGAAATCCTAAAGATGAACATAAACCCTAATTGACAGGGTTATTGAACTGAAACCCTAGCAAGGGCATGGTGGGGTAATCCTTTATTAGTGATGTTATCATTATCCTGCATTATGTTGATATGAAATAGATGTGTTTGTTATCATCTGTACTAATCATGCAGGTATTTTGAGATATTGAACATATCCAGGTATGAGCTATGATGCCTTGTGTATTGAAAACACTTTATAAGTTTTATAAACAATGATATGCTATGTTGACTCATATGTATCAACCCTATATACCCTATAAAGATGAGGATATGAAACTCTTAGGAATGAGGTATGCTACCCTAATAATGATATGGATAACATCCTAAGAGTTGAAATATCTAAAGTGATGGATTATGGGTTATCCTATATTCAGCAATGTCTAACCATTGAATAAGTTCATATCATTAAAGATAGTTGGACAATTCTAATGTGTAACTTATGCACTATATGATGGTAGTAACATGTAGTGGATAAAGTATTAAGAGGGAAGATACCTTAATACAAGGTTAGTTTATTAACCTAAATAAGAAAGAAATGAGGAGAAAGTGATACATCAAGACATGATAGATATCACATTCAATATTTCAAGGTTGAAATACCTTGATGCATCTCAATCCAACATTTTGGGATGAGAAACACATGAAATGTGTGTGTTATGTAGATATTACAATGAAATTGTAATGAGTTGATATACTTTGATGAGTATAAGCTAATATACATTGTTTAAAGGGATGAGCCACTCTAATGGGTATGAGGTAATCATACCATAATAAGAAAGAGAAGTGGACTTATACCTTGAATTGATGATCTTTAAGGATATATGATGAGGGTAGTAATCATAAGCATATACATGATATCTTTAGTTGTTCCTAGAAGTGTGGAACAATACATTAGGGTTGATCTAACTACATGAGCATAAAACCCTAATTGATGTCAGTTAGGAAACCCTAACCCTAATTTTGGGTAAAGGGAGTGAAAAGCCCTATTGAGTGATAAACCATAACCCTGATAAAAGGAATTGTGATGTTACTAAGGTATCACATGATGTGGTCAATGACTTGTATGGTTTTTATCATGTCTATTAATCATGTAGACATCATGAGATGAAGAGCATAGCCAGACCTGAGCTATGCCATTCATATAACAAATATGTTGAATGGCCTTATGTGCCTAATGTTGTTGTTGCTTAGCAAAAGTAACAAACGGTATATGGACCTTATGAGTCTCATGAATAAGTTGTTGTTGTCTAGAGAAAGGTGAAAAAACATTTAATAGCCTTTGAGAGCCATGTGAGATACTTGTGTAACAAGTATCATGCTTACCTCGGTCTAAGGACCTGAAGGTAATAGTTACCTAGCAAGTGATAACAATGACAATGATGAATTGAGGGTATGAATACCCAGATTCGATAAGCATGATAATGATGTGGTTGAGGGATGAGAAATCCCAGTATTGTAATGAGGGACTGAGATCCCAATGTCTCATAAAGAATGAGAAGTGAATGATGAAAATAGTACATGTTTCTTTATAGCATTTGTCTGAATAAAATATGTTTGAAAACTTGACTGATGCTAAAAGAATATGATAATGTACTTAATTAATCAAGTGAAATCATATCATGTAGAGCCCTGACCATAGATCCATCATCGTCAGCAAATTGGTGATGGTGAAACGGGTGCTCCGCGGCAAAACCCGAAGGGCATACTTTTGAGTATGTGGGGGTAAATGGGAGAAAATATCCTTACGTCCTAATGAGGGAATTGGGGAAAGGTAAACACTAAACCTCTCAATCCTTCATTACTTGCACCGGGATAGATGTATCAAGAATCTCCCAAAGATTGGGACAGATGCAGTACACATCTCCCAATAATATGCCGGATCGATGGAGATAAACACAAGATCTCACGATCGCGAAGAGAGTGCAGCACGCCACTGTAACTCTGATAGCAAAGTTGCCAGTATACCCTGGAAAGCTATAATATAGCAGAGACACAAGATGTCATGCATGTAATCTCGCGCTGACCGAGATATGGGAGGTCTTGGTAGCCGGATCTACCTTTGACCTTGTATGGTACCGATTTCGACTTCGCAATGGTCGGTTGGAGCATGAGCGGTATATCTCATCTCCTCAGGGCATAAGTGTGATTGTAAAATGTAATCAGCCGTCTAGCATGTTTGCTATAGGATTGAATACGGAAATTCATTGTCTGATGTTATACTTCTGATATGCAATGTTAGTTGATAAATGTTATTCATGTCTCTTTACATTACTTGCAATTAGATGTATGGATTATGAATCTACCATGAGTAGATACAATGTTCTCCTTAAGAAAGGAGATTACCTTTCTCTGTTCATACAATGAATAATGCTGCTGTTCATATGTAAGTACTCCTGTTCAATTCTAATATAATAATCTGCAATAACAATGTTTTGGCGGAGAGTTATATCTCCCGCTGGGACAATTTACAATTGTCTCACCCCTGTGGGATCCAACATTTTTAGGTGGACGCGGACAAAGAAGCAAAGATTCTTTTGCAGGAAAAGGAAAGCAACAGCAACATCAGATACAGTAGTGATGACTCAGGTGGAGGCACTGGCTGTCAAGTTTTGTATAGTTAGTAGTCCTATGTGTCGTCTCTGTACTCTCAAGTCCTCAGAGTCAGTAGATAGTGCTTTTATCTTCGACTTGAGATTTTGGGCTTGAATGCCTCGAGGTTTTATGTTGCTTATGTATAGTAGAGTAAAGCAACTGTTGTATGTAATCCTCGAGAAGAGATGTTACATGGTGTGTAACTACAAACAAGGATGTTCAAGTAATGTTATGGTTTTTGTTATAAGAGTTTCCTATGTTTGGATCTCTTTGCAAAAAGTTTTAATTTTTAGTGATTTTCAGTAATCCGCTGCTAATGATTCGCTTCCGCATTAGTTAATCTGGTGTTTTATAAGTTGGATGCCACAGTCACAGTAGAATATGGACACACGAATGTGGTGCATAGATGGTTGTCTTGGTGCTTGGAACAACGGTGGTTGATATATTAACAAGATCACTCCTTGACTTTTGTTGGAGATGCTCATGATGGGATCATCTTCCTTCTTCACAAATTGGATGAACTTGTTCTAAGAGTAGGGCACACAGACTAACTATGGTGGTTGAGAACTGTTCACCCATGAAAATGGAAGCTCTATCTATTGATGTGATTGATCAGTTGATGAAGACAACCAATGAAAAATGGAGATGGATGTTGAGTATGGATTGTGGTAGTATGGCGGCGTCTAGATTAGATCCACTTCTTTAGAGGCTATGACTTGTATTATTGATGGAAGAATAGGGCTTAGAACTCTTCTTAGACACCTGCAGTTAGGGTCTTCAGCTAACATCAAAGGGAAGACTACAAAATGAGGAAGATGATGAGTCTCACAACTCCCTGAATTTCCATCAAAAGGAAAACTTGTGGAGGTTTCATTAGATGAGGCACACATAACTACCATCAGTTGATGGATTGTGCCATGCCATCTGTAGGAAGCACTATGTCTTAATTGGTAGAGGTGGGCAGGATGTTCACCAGTTATTGGAATGTAGAGCTTCCATCCGTTGAGACATGTTCACAATGCCATCCGTAGGCAATGATGTATCTTCATCAATAGATGATGTCTCCATTATCATCAATGGTTAAAGTTGGTATTTCATCGCTTGCCAGATCAATAATTTTAAAGGTAGGAGATGTGGGATTTTCATTAGTATACACGTGCATTGGAACCCTATTGGTAAATAAGGTATGAGAAATCACTAATAGATGGTCATTGGAAACTTCATCCATAGTGGGTAGGGTGATGGATCTAAGACCGACGAAGAGTAAGAAAATATGAACTGATGAAAGGACTAACTTCCATTATCATTAGTTGTCAATCAATGGAGGGGCTAGATGAGATGAACTGATGGGAATTTAGAAAGATATAAACCCACCCCCAGAGGGGCAATTGGGGTGTATACAATGGCCTACGTAAATGGGGACTCAAACTGGTGAAACCATCAACCGATGGAGGGTAGATTGATGAAAATCTTATCCAATATCAAAATTTTCTTTGGTCATTGGTTGGTTAGTGGGACCACTACTCCTACACTGGTATCAATAGAATGAAACTCAAACCTATCATGAAAATGAATAGATAAGTCAAAACCCAATAAATAATCATAAAAATAATTAAATTAAATGGAAGTTGTTTCTAGATTAAAATTGGAAATATAAATATAAATCCAAGCTAAAATGCAACTAGAACTAAGTTTATTACGCATTCATCAATTACCTTGACACTAAATCCTCATATATTGAATCTATATCCATAAATGGATAGACTATAAGGACATGGTTATTGTGAAATGTAAGACATTATAAATGAGATACATCTTGAAATGTGAACTATTTTTTTAAAGTATTCATCTTTCTATGTCTCAGAGAGAGTAGACCCTCTCCTATACATCAGAAGGGGCACAATAAGGAAGCAAAAGTAAACCTTAATGGGCCTATTATACTTAGGCCCATATTACAAAGGACATAAGTAAATGGAAAAAAGAAATAAAGGGAACACTAAAAGTGAAGATAAATACATCTTAATACTCCCCGTCAAGTTGGAGCATAGATATCAATCATGCCCAGCTTGCAATACAAATCCTCAACTTTCTTGTCATAGAGAGGCTTTGTGAAATCAACTGCAGTGTGCTAATGTGTAAGTATAAATGGGGTAGTGATCTTCTTATTCAACAC
Organism: Alisma plantago-aquatica; assembly: GCA_963693085.1. NCBI lineage: Eukaryota > Viridiplantae > Streptophyta > Magnoliopsida > Alismatales > Alismataceae > Alisma > Alisma plantago-aquatica. The sequence continues at coordinate 1,099,509,618 of OY856411.1, forward strand.
AACATCTCGAAGAAAATGGTAGTACACCTCAATGTGCTTAGTCCTTTATGAAAGATAGATAACTAGCAATGAAAGTAGCAACACAATGTTCATAGTACATCATAATAGCATGAGTGATAGGAAATCCAAAGTTAGAAAGACATATTTGATCCATAATAGCTACAAGTAGTATGTGCCATTCCATGATACTCAAATTCTACACTAGATCTGGCAACAACATTTTATTTCTTACTTCTCCCGATAACCAGATTACCCCCTACAGATGTAATTTCCAGAGGTATATCTCTTTTCATAATCACACCCTACATAATCAGCATCAGAATATCCAGTCACATATAGATGCCCATTTCTTTTATAAAACAATCCATGTCCATGTGTGTTTTTCAAATATCTCAATACTTGACATGCAACTTCTCAATGATATTACCTAGGACAATCCATAAATTGGCTAAGAATAACTACATCAAGGCATATATTTGGCCTAGTAACACTAATATAAAAAAGTTTGCCAACCAAGAATTTATAACTAAATTTATCTTCTAAGGGATGAGTAGATTCCTCCCATACATAATGTGTTTGATCCATAGGGGGAGATTACCGGTCTGCAACCCAGGATTCCAGTTTCAATAAGTTTAGTGTATACTTTCTCTGATACAAAGATATCCCATCCTTGTTATGTACTACCTTAATGCCAAAAAATATTATAGATGCCCAAGGTCTTTGGTTACAAAATAGTACATAAGATATTTCTTTATACCATAAATTCCTACATCATCACTGCCTGACAGGATGATGTCATCCATATATATGCCAGAAGTAGTAGTTTTGATAAATACATAATTGTCGCATTGAGATTGTGTGAAGCCAAATGTGTGTAGTACAAGAGTTAACTTATCAAACCATGCTTGGGGACTCTGTCTGATGCAATAAATGGCTTCCTTCAAAAGGCATACTTTCCCAAATTACTCTCCCTAATTGACATAAACCATAGGTTGTGACATATAGATAGTCTTCTATAAATCTCCATATATAAGACGTTCTTAACATCCAGCTGATGTAAGTGCCATCCTTTATTAACAATAATAGAAATTAGAATACAAACATAATTAAGACAAGCAACATGAAAAAAGGGTTCAATGTAATGAATCCCAACTTCTTGTGTGTATCCCTTAGCAACAAATCTTGCCTTTAGGCATTCAACTGTCCTATCAGGCAAGCATTTCACAGTAAAACCCATTGGAAACCAACAAATTTACTACATGTAGGGAGATCAACAAGATCCCATGTCCCACGAGAGTGAAGCGCATCCATCTCCTCATCCATGGCTCGTTTCCACCTACAGTGTAGTAGATCCTTATGAACATTCTTTGGAATAAAATAGCAGATAAAATGGTAAAAAATTAATCCATGGAAGCATTCAAATGACACGTAGAAACATGCTGAGAAATACAATATTTGGCACCAGATCGTCGCCACTTTTGAAATGCAATGGGGGTCAACATCAGAATTTGTAACATAATCAATAATATTACCATTGTCTTGAGGTGGATCATCAATTTCAAAAGATGCCAAAGTAGGGGATACTTTGAGTAGAGATGCAAACGCTAAGGCATCAGGAATGGACACAATTGGAAGTGTCACATGGTACTAGGTTCAGAAAAGAAAGATGTATTTTAAAAAAGGGTGACATCTTCAATGACATACAAACAATGTGCAATAAGGTCAAAAAAATTATACCCTTTTTCTGTACAGTGGAAAGCATGGGGTGGTAGTTCACTCCCAAGTTGGTGATTATGAACAAAACATAAGCAACTAAAAACTTTTGGTGGTGAAGCAAAGATTGATGGTAAAGCAAAGATTAGTTCATGGGGATAAAGAAAGTTATAAGGAATACTATTTTGGAGAATATAAGAGGGCATCCAAATGATGCGACAATTGGTTAAAAGAATGGCATCCACCCAATAAAACTTAGGGACTTTTGTTTCAATTAGAACAGTGCAAGCTACATCAAGTAAATGCCTGTTTTTCCTTTCAACAACTCTAATTTGTTGTGGGCTATAGGGAGAAGAAGTTTGGTGAAAGATCTTGTTAGCGATACTGTTTTTTTGAAAACCATGTTACACATATTCAAAAACATTATCAGTGTGTACAAGTTTAGGAGTAGTAGAAAATGAGTCTTTCTTTTATTTAGGAATTTGAAAAAAAATCTAAACTTCAACACGATCTTTTAACAAATAGATCCAAGTAGAACAAGAGAAATAATCAATAAAGGTTACAAAATACCTTACACTAGTACAATTAACAATATGACATGGTCCCATCAGAAAGAACTAAATAAAACAAACTTGGACTCCTATTGTTATGATGAGAAGGAAATACTATTAGATTGTGTTTTCCACGCTGAAAAGACTGACATGAACTGTTTTTAGTAGACAAAGTTGGAAATAAAGACTTCAATTTGGAAATAAGGATGACCGAATTGTAGGTGACATTCATGAAGGGAGCAAGGTTGGGCAACAACAGAAGTAGTAGGGGGATTTGACGAGGTCTGTAGGTAGTATAGACCATCTCCACCTTCATATCCCCCACCAATCATCTTCTTTGTCTTGAGGACCTACATAGAGACAATGTAAGGAAACAAGGTTGCACTGTAGTTTCAGAATTTGGTGATTTTACTACAAACATCAAGTTTAATATGAATTTCAACATAAACAACTCAAATTTGAGAAGATTTCTTGTAAGACCCTTAACCTAGCTTTATGGTTGATCTTGCTTACTTAGCATAATTAGATGCTTAAAACCTTAATATAATGATGTCATACGCTTTGATAACATGTGACATGCTTATGTTTTCAATTTGGTCCAGTTTAGATGATATTTGAGCTAGCTACACATATATGCACTTGTTTTGGATCTATTTGCAATTTACCCATATTTAGGGTTTTTCTTGAAATTTGTCACATGCTTGTTTTGCCTCACATGTTTTGATATCATGTTAGAGAGAGTGGCGCCTCATAGCTTTTTCACCTTAGTTTGATGAGGTGGCATCATGTGTTGGTGTTCTAAGATTTGCTTGGATGCCCTAGTTTGACGTTGACCTTAAGTGTTGACCGATGGTTTCTCGTTGGTTTTAGAGACCACCTTGATGTTTCTTCAACCATTTTCTCTATGGTCAAAGAGGTTTGGAGTTTTCCTTGTATTCTCTGTGGTTGAAGAGCCCTCAATCTCTCTTTGATTGCTAAGAATCCTAGGGTGCACTCTATGTGATCACTAGGGTTTTGACCCCCTTTGGTCGTTGTGTTCCCTTCGAATGATAGCTTTCTGAGCTAAGTGAGGTCACTGAGTTCTCTTGTTTTTAACGACCTTTGTTTCCTGCATGGGTGTAGTGCTTTCATGGATAATATATGGTGATATATGGTGGAGAAGTGGCACATGCATGCATGACACCTAACCCTCTATACCCCTTCCTTTGCAAGCAAGTGATTCCTTTTGCACTCTCTTCTTTCTTTCTTCTCATTGGTCTCGTCCGTTGAGTTCTTAGTGGTGGAGGTAGTGCTGGAGCTAGGAGAGGTGGCCTAACCCCTTGCATGTAAATCTAGGGTTTGGAGAAACCCTTCTTTGGTGATCCTTTGGTGTTCCCTCTCGATCTTTATTTTCTTACAACCCTATGTTTCTTGTTTCACTTGGCCAAATACATGGGTCTCCATAGTGGTTCTTCTTGAGGAACTCTACTCTCTTGGTCGAATTCATGGTTCTCCATGTTGTTGCTTAAGAAGAGTTGAAGAATCTCTCTTTCTTGTCTCTTTGGCCTAGGGTTTTGCCCTCTTTCTTGTGATCCTTTAACCTAGGGTTGTTCTTTTTTCTTTGAGGTGATGCTAGCTTGGTCGTGGAGTTGATCAAGCTAGGGTTCTCTCTTTTATTTGGAGCGTCTTGTTATTGGAGTTGTTCATCCTTGTGAAGGTGAGTTATATAACCCTCTTGTGGATTATTGTTGCACTTAATCTTACATGCAATGCACATAAACTATCTCTAAAATGCGGTTCTAATTAGAATGATGATACTATCTTGATCTAGGGTTTATATTTCTTAGTGATTCTTGAGTAGAAAAATCCCTATTTATGAACCCTAATCGTGTGCATGTTCACCTTGTTATTGAAGGAGGTTTTGACTCTTACATGCATGTGTTAAATGGTAGTTTTTCTCTCTTAACATGGTCTTGCCTTGACTCAATGATGATAACAATTTAGGGTTGTGGTGTTGTATTCCTTCATATGGTTACACCTTGATGTTTTGGTTTCATGGTGATGATTAACTCTTATTGATCATGTAGTTTATGTGTTTTTCTCTCTTGATGGTTTCAAGATGTAATCTATGTGGCTGATTAAGGTTTTGGTCTCCTTGGAATGGTCTCCAAGTTTGAATCTCTTCTATGCAGTCAATGATGATTTCATAGCTCTCTTCAGTCGCTAAACCTTGGACCTTCATGGTCGGTGATGTTTTGGTATCTCCTTGGTCGAAAAAGGTGATGTCCTATCCTAATGTCTTCAGATGCCAAGGGCTTCAAATCCCTTTAGTCAATGAGATGTTGGTCCTCCAGTCATCAAGAATCTTGCTTTTCTTTGGTTGCTTAGATTTAGTTTCCCTTCAGTCGCTATGTGTTGACCTAAGTGGTCATTGTGGATCATCCATCTCTTCGACCAATGATGAGGTCTATTTCTCTTCGGTCGATGATAATTTTTGGACATGTGTCTACCTTATGTGGTTGGCTTTATGATGATGGTGGTTGTCTTGCTTGCCTCCAAGAAAGTTGGAAATGATAATAATTAGGGTTTAATGTTAAATGTTGTTCTGAAACCCTAATTTGGTTGCAATGTTGAAACATAACCCTAATTCAAGTATATGGTAATATTCCTTAGCTTACTTGAATAATTATCATGATGAAAAAGTATTTTCTCTCTCCTAATGTTGTAACCCTGATTTGTTGGTGAATAAGCATCATAGGTAATGATTGATTGTTGTATCACTTATGTGGCACATGTGTCATGATTATGAGCCTTGGTGAGCATGGAGCTTCTTACAGGGAACAATGTGAATGGTCTTATGAACTTGGCAGTGGCTTTATACACTAATTAAGGTGATATCCTCTGTGTGATGTGATAAGGGATTGATATCCCATGGTGACGAGATAACGGTGATGGCCTTGTGTATGGCGGTGAAACAATATCATGTGGTGATGTGATCAACTTTATGCTTTATATTTTTTATATCTTCTAAAGTTGTAATCCACCCTTATCTTTGTAGAATCTCTCTAGTGTTTATATGTAACTTGATTGATACAGTAAAAAGATACCCAGTTGTCTTTAACTAATCAAGTGATATCCTAATCATGTAGTGCCTTGTGCCTTAGATCCATCCCGGCATCAGAACTTGTTGGATGGTGAAATGAGTATTCCTAAGGGAAACTTAGAGCGCATACTATTGAGTATGCAAGGTGCAAATGACTAAGTGTCCTTGACATCTTAGCCCCAGGTGTTTTGGGGATGTCTATGTTCATGCCTTGGTGTTTGATAATGGTTGAGGTCGTGTCTCAGTGTTATATATGTGATGTGATTGGAGGATAACTATGGTTGTACCTTAGTGGTAGGGCTTTGTACCCTGGTGTCTAGCATCCTGACTTGTACCAAGGCAGGCTAGGTGTTTTCAGCTTGAGTATATGTCGTTGGTGGCAGTTGACTGATATGTCTTTGCGGTGTTCACTCATACTGACCTAGTGGGGAGAAGATATTAGGATTCTGGCTCTTCGTAGATCTTATGTGGCACTGATTTTGAGTTAGAAGTGGTCAGTTGGATTTGGGTGGTATGAATCATTCTTCATGGCTTAATAAAAGATGTAAAGTAGTAACGTAATATAATTACTTAGGGTTAAACATGACTCACATTGGATGTTTACCCTTGCCTTGTTTCTTATACTGCTCAGTTGTTATATAATGTGATAAGAGAAGTTAACTGTATTAAATGTTCTTCATGTTCCTCCTAATCATGATTCTATACCTACATGTTATAGTTTCTTAACCCACTTAATATGTGAAGTCAGTTTTAATTGTTCATTTAGCTGAATCTGCTCATAATACTTAAAGTGTTATATGGTATATCTGTGGTAACCATAATCGTTGGTTGAGAGTTATATCTCTCTCTAGGACATTGGTATCACCTCGTGGGTTTCCAAATTTTTTAGGCGATCATCGGTGACGAGGTAGAGATCGTGTTTTTGTGGAAGAGCAGCTCGGAGATCAGTAGACGCATGAGGTTGGATGTTGCTAGCATTATGTAGTAGAGTCCTAGCATCATCCATGTACTCTTAGGTCCTGGAGGGATGTGTTTGTAGATTTTGTATCTCAATATGAGGTTTTTATCAGTATGCCATGGTTTGTATATATGGATTTTACATGTGAACATGTTCTTTTGTAATAGGTTGTGGTTGATGCCATTGTGCAAATGTATATACCTGATATGGTATGTGATATGATACATGTTATGGACCTTGTTTTAATATATGGGATTAAGAGAGAAAGATTTCTTCCCCCTCTCCCATGCCCGTGGAAGAGGCTGAATGCTTGGGAGGGTGGTAAATCATGAAAGCAATTGGGATTTGAACCCATGTCCCCTTATTAGGGGACACCGTGCTTGACCACTTGAGCCACTCCTTTTCAGAAACCTTGTTGTAATATATGTTTCTGCATGTGATGGTTATCTGAGATTGGTTTTAATTTACCTATTTTCTAGTAATGTTGTTGTTTAGTATTTGATCATCTGCTTTGTTTTGAGTTATCTCATTCCTGTGGCATCGAGATGTCACATGGAAGGTTGGTATCAGAGCTCTAGGTTTGCTGAGTCTACAGGGACATAGGACTAGGGTTGTGTCTGTTCTTGTATCGTCCAACATATCTGATTATAGCTTCTACTTATGCAGATATGTCTAGAGAGAATGAAGTACATGTTGAGAGTAGTGTTGCTACACCAGGAAGTGGTGTGAGGAGGTAGGCTAGAGTAGATGGAGTGCTTGAAATGCCTCAGTTTGACCCAGGAACTATGGCCAATCCCACTTTTTAGTCAATGTTTGGATAGTTAATGGCCACAATTTTGCATATGGCAGATAGATCTCTTGTACCTCTAGCAAGGTATGATGTTCCCAATGTAGAATCCTAGGGTTCTAGAAAGACTTGTGAGAGTTTGAGGTGTGGGGGGGGCAATCAAGTATGCGGGTACGGTAGACCCGAAAGATGCAGATATGTGGCTGAGTGAGTTATAGAAGGCTTTCAAGATCCTCAACATATCAGAAGAGGACAAAGTGAAGCACATAGTGTACCTACTGAAGGGTAGTGTTGGCCATTGGTGGGCCATTGAGGAGGAGAAGAAACCTACAGTGGTGATTAGTTGGAAGGAGTTTTAGCGGGAGTTTGTGAGCTCATACTTCCTAGAGACGTATCTTGATGAAAAGATCTTGTAGTTCAAGAAGATCCAGTAGGGATCAATGACAATCAACGAGTATGAGGCGAAGCTTATGGAGTTATTGAGGTTTTTTACTCATATGGTTGTGACGGATAAGGAGAGGATATAATGGTTTGAGAAGGGGTTAAGTATAGAGTTGACGATGATGGTGTTTGATCTAGAGAACATGGAGAGGTTTGCTAACTTCTTGGAGTCTTTGAGGCAGATAGAGCGGTTGGATATAGAGAAGTGTGAATCCAATACCAAGAAGAGGTCAAATCCATTTTAGGGTAGTCTTCTAGAGGATTCAAGAAGCCTAGGTTTTTGTCACCTCAGTCACAACAAAGATTAATGGTACAGTCACAATGGTCACCAAGCATGGGTAGAGGCCATAGTTTTCCATCGGAAGGAGCTCACAGTGCAGCATCCACGTGGTGATAGGCTCGTCTAGGCCATGGTATGAGAGTAAGACCTGCTACAGGTGTGGACACACTAGGTGTACAAAGTTTTTTGTCCGATTAAGGACGAGGAGGTAACACAAAAGCTGAGGCAGAGTCAATAAGGGTCACAACAGTGACAGTTCAACAATGGTGGATGTAGAGGATGTGTTCAGGTGTTGTAGATAGGATCTTTTGGGCAAGCCAATAGAGGATAGGGGCAACAACAAGCGATGACTCGATTCTATGATATGAGTCAACCAGAGGGAGTGGTCAATACATAGGTTGTGATAGGTTAGATGGAGCATTTTCATCATGATTTGTCTGCATCTTCTTTTGTACCTATTTTGGTTGACCAGGGTGTGATGTACTCATTTATCACTAGATAAGTGAAATGTAGTTGTTCCTTGTCTATTGGCAAACTGATAGTCTTTGGTTAGAAACTCCTCTTATTGGTTCCGCTGAGGTTTGGGGGGTGTGTCCATTTTGTGTTCTTTCTTTCTTGGTACGCAACATTCAAGTGGACCTTATTCCACTTGGCATGCATGGATTCAGTGTGATCCTTGGGTTGGATTACTTAGAGAAGTACCAAGTGGTCTTAGACTGTAGTTCCAAGGTGGCAATGCTCTTTTATAGGGATGTTTTGTGGATCTTCCAAGGAGATTGGAAGATTATTTCGACATGTTTGGTGTCAGCTATGAAAACAAAGATGATAATGTGACAGGGTTGTGAGGCTTTATTGGCGCATGTGGCGGATACCAAAGTGAGGAGTCCTAATATCCAGAAGGTGCCTATTGTGTGAGAGTTTGAAGATGTGTTCCCTGAAGAGTTTCCCAGTGTTTTCCTCCTAGAGAGATTGACTTTGAGTTCAATATGGTTCCTGGTACACAACCAATAGCACAATCACCATACAATATGACACCAGTAGAAATGCAGAACTTGAAGAAGCAGTGGCATGATCTATTAGAGAAGGGCTTTATCAGGCCGAGAACTTCCCCATGGGGTGCTCCCGTGTTGTTCGTAAAGGAGAAGGACTAATCTATGAGGTTGTGCATAGAATATTGGTAGTTGAACAAGGTGATGATTAAGAACAAGTACTCTTTGTTAAGGATAGACGGTCTATTTGATCAGTAGACAAGTGTTGTAGAATTCTCAAAGATAGATCTGAGTTTTGGATACCATCAGTTGAGGATAAAGGCAGAGGACATACCCAAGTCAACTTTTAGGACTAGATATGGTCACTACAAGTTTGAGGTTATGTTGTTTGGGATAACCAATGTACCGACAATGTTCATGGATCTAATGAACAAGGTGTTTCAACCTTATCTTGACCAGTTAGTGATAGTGTTCATCGACGACATCTTGATATACTCCAGAGATAGTCAGCAACATGAGTGGCATCTACACCTAGCATTGATGTTGTTGAGACAACATAGGTTGTACACCAAGTTCAGCAAGTATGAGTTCTGGCTGAAAGAGGTGTCTTTTCTGGGTCACATGATATCTTCAAGAGGTGTGTGTGTTGATCCAAAGAAGGTTCAGGCAGTGCTAGAGTGGGATCATCCTAAGACACCGATGAAGGTTTGTAGTTTCCTAGGCTTGACATGATACTATAGGAGGTTTATCAAGAACTTCAATGCCAAGGTGTTACCCCTAACCAAGTTGATGAGGAAATGTGTACCTTTTGTCTGGGATGATAAATGTCATCATTCTTTCTAGTCATTGAAGGAGAATCTGACCAGTGCACTGATGTTAGTCCTACCAGAGCAAGGGAAAGGCTATATCGTCTTATGTGGTGCATTGAGGAACAACTTGGGATGCATGTTGATGCAGGACAAGAATGTGGTTTATTTTTCTTTACGAAAACTTAAGAAACATGAGAAGAACTACCCAATCCATTATCTAGATCTGGAAGTAGTGGTCGATGCTTTAAAGATTTGGAGACACTACCTTTATGGAGAGAAGTGTCAAATCTTCACCGACCACATGAACCTTCAATATATCTTCTCAAAGAAGGAGCAGGACATAAGACAGAGGAGATGGATGATGTTCATCAAAGACTATGATTGCAAAATAGACTACCATCCAAGGAAGGTGAACATGGTAGTCAATGCATTGAGCTGGAAGTCTTCTTTGTCATCATCTGCTGATAAGGCACATTTATGCTCTTTGGTGTGCTATAAGGGAGATATGTTGGTGTCATTGCGTTAGATGACCTTGTTGGAAGGATTGTTAGCACAGTTGTAGGTGAATCCTACCTTGATACATCAGATTAAAGATGTGCATTAGAATGATATAGTGATATAGAACATCAGGGCAGAGTTTGGCAGCAAGAAGCGTGATGGTTTCCCTGAGATAGAGGATGGTATAGTTTGGTTCCACAACTATACAATGGTTCCATATGTTGATGTTATAAAGAAGATGGTCCTTGAGGAAGCACATTCCTTGATGTATGTGATGCACCCAGGAAGTACCAAGATGTACCACAACATGAAGGGTTGTATTGGTGGCCTGGGTGAAGCATGACGTAGCTACGTTTGTGGTAAGTTATCCAGTGTGTCAATAGGTCAAGGATGAGCATCAGAAACCTCAAGGGACATTGTAACTATTACCTATACTATAGTGAAAATGGGATCATATCACTATGGACTTTGTAGTTGATCTTCCTAAAATAGTGAAGGGTCATGATTCAATTTGTGTGATAGTTGAGAGGTTGACCGAGTTATCTCACTTCTTTCTAGTCAAGATGACGTACACAAAAGAGAAGTAGGCACATATATATGTGGCGGAGATATATAGTGTGTCTACATGGTATCCCAGTGACAATAGTGTCTAATAGAGGTCCTCAGTTTACCAGTCATTTTTGGGAAAGTCTACACACATCCATAGGGACATAGTTGAGCTTCAATATAACTTTTCAACCGCAAATAGATGCTCAGTATGAGAGGGCCATATAGACCTTGGAGGACCTATTGAGAGCTTGTGTAGTTTTTGGGTAGTTGGTATGAGCACCTGAGTTTGATAGAGTTCGTTTACAGCAACAACTATCAGCAGAGTATCGACATGGTACCATGTGAAGCCTTTTACAGAAGGCATTGTCGGTCACCGTTGTATTGGTATGAGGTAGGTGAGTATCAGCTTTTGGGTCATGAGCTTATGCAGCAAACTACAGAAAAGATCAAAGTGATACAACAACAATTGAAGGCATCCCATGACAGATAAAAGTCTTACGCTGATAATCATCGTAGATCTTTGGATTTCCAAGTGGGAGACAAGGTGTATCTCGATGTCTTTCCTTAGAAAGGCGTGTTGAGGTTTGGGAAGAAGGGTAAGTTGGTTCTCAGGTTTATGGGACCTTACCATGTGGTGGCATGTGTTGCAATGTGGCTTACAAGTTGGAGATACTGCCAGAATTGCATAGGTTACACCCTTTCTTCCATGTCTCCATGTTGAGGAAGTGTCATTCAGATACAAAGTTGATGTTGCAACCAGTAGAGGTTGAGTTGGAGGAGTGTTGGTATGTATGCCCTGAGAGCCAATCATGGGATGATTGGTGGGATACATTAAGATTGATTTGATAAAGATCAAAGGCAAACTTCCAATTCTTTCTGGTTCAATCATATGAGATAATGATAGAATAGATTGAATGTCTAGAGAATGACAATACTCAATGACGTATGCTTTCAGGTTAAGGACCTGAACGATGAGATCATACAGATGCTAAGAGTTTGTACATTCTTATTATGTCCCTAGTCGGATGCCATTGTAGAAGGTAGATAGACAACAATGAAAAACAAGACTAGATTGTGGTGTTGGTTGATGACAGAATCTTGTTAGGCATGATATGGAGATATCAAACCAAACACATAGGTACTTGTTAGAGAACAAGTGTACCGGACAGACCCACCGTGAGTTTGACACATGGAACCATGACATGGTAGTTACAGTCAATTCTCACAGTGATGGTGGTGTGTGTGATTCTTTGACCTGAAATCACTACAATCAACACATGTCGTTGGGTACACTTTGACATCATCAAACGCAGTCCTGAAACATGGGTTGTTATAAAGGTGATGATTGGGTGGCTTTGACACATGGGGATTTTGAGGGGTGAGTGATAGATATGGGATTTTTCCATCCTGAGGGAGTTTGATATCCATGGCCACTTGATGAGTAGGATTGAGATAGGCGTGCACGCATGTGTGAATAAGTATGTGATATTGATGTCATACATATCTCCTCTAATCTACTCTGAGATCAACAAAGTGAATGAATGTTGACAGGATGATTGTTCCATGCCTTGAGTTCATTCGGGATATCAGTAACAAAGGAATTATACATTCCCTATAACACCATTCATGGATTTTAGGATTGAAAATTGTTCTCCAACTTTCCTTTTCACTTGAGTAGCACTGATGTGCGACTAGGTACTGCTCTTTGATTATGAAGTCATAAATGTTATGGACTTTCACTGCCAACGTGAAATGGACCTGCAGGGTCACACACATAGGATTTAACCTGGAAGAGGAATTTATCCACAAACAATGTTTAGATTGATTACTAAAAGAGTTTAGTAGTTCAATTAAACACTCAATAAATTGATAGATCAATATCATAGTATTCAAGGTGTTGGACCAATTGATTGGAGTATTGGATTGATTAAAACTGTGATTGACTGATTTGCACAAGTCTGTTGTCCCAACCGATCGGCTCATGGGATGAACCGATCAGCTCAGGTTGTTGAATCGGTCGACTCAAGTTGTGAGTCAATCAGCTCATGTGTCATGAAACGATTGGTTCAATTGTTGAACCGGTCGGCTCATGTGACCAACCGAGATCGTTTGGAAATTCAGAAGACTATTTTGCAAATACAATTTGTTTCACTTGTACAAATTCGATTTGGACAAGGATTAATATTTGATTAATCGAAAACAAATATGAAAGTAAATTTGAGTTGGATCAGGACCATGAACCGATTGGCTCAGGCATGAGCCAATTGGCTCAGAGCCCCAGATGATCGACTCAGGTCCCAAACGATTGGCTCAGGGCCCGAAACAATCATTTTAGGGTGTGAAGCGATCGGTTCAGCTGGCGCAAGTTGGTTGTTTTGTGGAAAATCTCGAACCCTTCTACTCCTGTTTAATCCCACATTACCCGGGGTAGAGAACCCTATCCCATGAACCTCCTATATATAGGGGTAGTGGGGGCTTCTCATGTACAACGACTCAGAACACCAGTTGCTCTGCAAATTTGTCGTTCTCTCTAGTTTTGGTAACCGAGAGAGCCCGAGCAAGTGCTACCCGATAAGGGAGGCACAACAAGGGAAAGACAACTACAGAAAAGCAACTGGTTGCAGGAGAGTGTGTTGGTGACTAGTACATCGACAGGAGGGTGAGCCTCCTTCCGATTCCTTACGGGACAAGGAGATCAAAGTTCCAGGTGGTCCGTGTGGACTACTTCAGAGGCAGGAGACTTCTGCCGCTCGAAGGATAGTTGTCAATCCCAACAGTCCCGGTGAGACCAGGAGCTGCACAGACACCGTCCAAGATCGGAGGTGAAGACCGCACAAGCCGCGAGGTAATGTCGCTGAGCAAGCCTCGGGACAAGGTATGTCTCCACAAACCATCCTTCCTATTTTATAGACGTTGACGCAATTCCTTTATTCTGGGTTTGGGAGAAGAAATTTTTGTTTCCGCTGCCTTCTCTGTCTCCCCTAAAACCCAACAGTGGTATCAGAGCCACGTCAACTGCTCTATACTTTAGGATTATCGATGTGATCGATTTTGGTTTGTCGCCTTTATTTATTGCATACGATGCGAATAAAATTGGTTTTATGCATGTCCAATCCTAAATCCATAAATCCCAATATACATATATGATATGTAATATGAATGCACTCGATACGCGTCGCCCTTAAATGAGTTTTGTGGTGGATGTATAGCGTGGTTATGGCCAATAAACCCTATGTATGTGTGCTTGGTTGTATGTGGTTGCTTGCATCTCGGTCTGCACACCAATTCCCTACCTCCTTATTCCTAATGTAACTCGAGATAACTCGAGATTTCTTTCCTACCTTTGCTCCCCTCGAATGTAACTCGGGGTTTCCCTTTTCAAATGTAAATAGGATAGAACTTTTATTTCCTGCTATGTCAAAGAACGAAGGACATCTGACGATGACTGAGACTATCATTTCAAGGAGTGAATCGACCAGTTGGCGATCCAGACGACCAGTTCGAGGAGCGAGACAATCGGGTGGAGGCCATGAGGAGATGCACAATGACCAGACGAACCGATCGGTTGAAGGAGCCAATTGATCGGCTGGTGGCACCCAGACAACCGACCAGGATGAGCAGGTCATTCATGTGATGAGTTGATCAATTCGGATGGCTATAGCACTTCATCTTGGAAAGGTTGCATGTGATGTAGACCTAGATGACCGTGATTCCTATTGGCTCGAGGAATCACATTAGGATGGCCATAATCATCGCTTTTATCATTTCACATGTTTTCTGTGGGATATAGCATGTATATGATATGTACTATGTATTGTGGTGATTGGATATGTATATGTACCTATAAAACCAAATCCCTCATTAAATATTTAAGTTTTAGATGCCTTCCAAATGCAACACATGTGAAAAGCTTGATCGGCCAAGTGTGGGCACGCCCTAGCGTGGTACACCGTCTATCTCATGGAAGCGTGAAGGATGGATATGTGGGTCTACCCTAGCAGGGTGCATATTCATCGTGTTAGCTTTGGGTAGGACTTAACAAGGTGACCTAGATAGGATCTAGAACCTTGAGGCATGGAGGTGATCATGGAAAAGAGTTGCATATGACATCTTTCAAGAGTTGCATATGATGCAATTGGCAAAAGTTGCCTACCTGAAAGATCTAAGTTGTGGGTGATAGCCCTAGCTGGTCCATGATTTAGAGGATTTCAGGATCTTGACCCACTAGAAGATTGTACGCTACAATCTTCCAAATTTATGGTGAGGGCTATCAATTTGAACAAAAATAGTGGGAGTGATAATTAATTAAAGTCCTAATTATATCGTTAATTTTTTTTAAATCAATCAAATAAGTCAAAATTGAGTTTTGGACTAAATTGCATATATTTCCTTTTATAGTACAAATGACAACAAACAACAATCACTTCTCGTTGCGATCAATCCTTGAAAAGGACAAGCTGAATGGGACTAACTTCCACGACTGGTTTAGGACATTGAGAATTGTTCTCACTCAAGAGCGAAAGCTCTATGTCCTGGATACTCCAATTCCAGAGGAACCTGCTCCTACTGCACCAAAGGCAGAAAGGGATGCTTACAAGAAGCATTCTGATGATGCCATTAATGCAAAGTGCTTGATGTTGTGCTCCATGAACCACGAGTTGAAGAGACAACATGAGAACATGGGTGTCATTGAGATGATTCAACATCTCAAGAACATGTATGAAGATCAAGCACGGCAAGAGATATATGATGTCTCTAGGGCGTTGTTCAAGTGTGTCATGATAGAAGGAGATCCAGTTGGTCCTCACTTGCTCAAGATGATTGGGTATGTGGAGAACCTGACAAGACAAGGATTTTCTCTGAGCCAAGAGTTGGCTACTGACGTGATACTACAATCATTGCTAGAATCCTACAGTCAGTTTGTGATGAACTACAACATGAACAACTTTGACAAGCCATTGACAGAGTTGTTGGGCATGTTGAGGACATCCAAGGCACAGATGAAGAAAGACAAGCCTAAGTCTGTGATGATGATCAACAACAAGAAAGGCAAGTCCAAGCGCAAGGGCAAGGGCAAGGGCAAGGGCAAGGCTAAGAAAGGTTCTGATGCTAGCCAGCAGCCCAATGCGTCTTCAGCTCTTAAGGCCAAAGGAGGTGTGGCCAAGAGAGGCAGTTGCCACCATTGTCAAAAGCCAGGACATTGGAAAAGGAATTGTCCACTCTATCTGGAAGAACTAAAGAAGAAGGAGGCGACAGATGTCTCCACCTGAAGGTGTCATGAAATAAACTTGTAACACTTTTTGAGGTATATGATACCAAGATATAAAGTGTAAAGCACCCAATACATGGGGCAAGTGTTGCCTCCATAGATAGGAGTACTTTAGTTTATTTTCATCCTTGAAGGCATGTAATAGAGTTATGAACTGCTATTTCATATTTTCCAATGGATAGAAACACTTTAATTTTTGCATATTGTATGACAATGATTGCAATTAATACAGTTGATGTTTCAATTTCAAAGATATGATCTTTATGGCAATGCCTTGTTTATCTTGTGGTACTTGGTATGCATAAGATAAAATGATACCTAAAAGTTATTGATAACTCAAACAATCAAATTAGCATAAATCATGAGAAATTCATTTCTAGTTTCCATATGATGGATAAGTCTAGACTCTTTTGGTTAGAGAACCAGTAAGAGACATGAATCTCTTAGACATGATTAATCAATCTTCACTAGTGGTAGTGGGAGAATGATTATCCTATTAGGTATAATACATGAGATGTATTTACATAACTATTGGAGCAAATGTTAATACTTCAAACGGTGTTTAGAGAAATACCAATATGAATATCTTGAAGTGTTCAAGAAAATCATAGATGAAGTACAAATTTGGTAAAGTGTTAATTCTTGATGAGATCAATGAATGAAATACTTAGAACAAATGTTTGAGAACCGTGTGAGTGATTATGGTAGTGTAACATCCCTGACCTGGGTTATAAGCTAACCCTAGGTGTTTTGTCTAATTATATAATTAAATCCTTGTGATTAACTTTGGACATGTAATTAAGTTTCTCAGAAACATATATTTCAGTTTTTGCTCCTTTTTATATAAAGTTGTAGCATTGTGTTGAAATATAGGGACCTATGTGCAATTTACCCATTTAGAAGGGTTAACTTGCAAATTGCACATGTTCAAATGATTCTCTGATATTGAGACATCATGATAATGATTATGTTGAAGTTAGAGGGATTTCCCAAGCTTGGGCACCAAGGTGCAGCTGTGGAAGCAATCCCGATGCTTGAAACCCTAATTTGGGGTAAAATGCAATTTACCCAAATTATGGGATTCTATGTGTAAAATATATCATCTAATGTATCTTTTAAGACTCTTGACATCATTTAGATAAGAAATTATGAGGGAGTCACCTCAATTGAATAATCAAGTTATGAAATATACCTTGTGATTGAATAATCAGGGTGTATGTACAATAGCTCTTTATATATGTACCTTAGTATTAGGTTAATCTTCCTTGCCCTTATTTTATTGACCTTGAGAGAAGGTTTGTCCTTAGAATTAAGAGGAAGGTACGAGCAAGTAAAGATGGAGGGACTTGGTTGATATTATGAAAAACTTATGAGCTTAAGTTGGAAACCCCACCCCAAGTATATATACACTTTACCTCTCAAGCAAAGGAACCTTTCCTTCGTGCATTTCACTGTTTCCTCTTGCTTGACCGACTAAAGACTGTCTTGGAGCTCAAGAGGAACGACCAAGGGTGTAAGGTAGGTTTGAATCCCTTCTTTTGCCTAATTCCATGGTTAGAACTCGAATTCAAGGTCAATTTGGTGACTAGCTCACAAAATCCTATCTTTCTAGCCATCTTTTCTTGATTTTCCCTGGAGTTTTCACCTTGGACAACCTGTGAGAGCTCAAGGACGCCATTATAGCTTGGAGCTCGAAAGCTTGGAGCTCAAGAAGCAAGCTTTAGGCGGGTTTTATAACTCTAAACCCATGCTTTATTATATACATCTCATTTATGCATGTAGATGATAGTTCTTCTTTTCCTACTTTCCTTTGCTACTTTGCAAGCAAATCCATGGGAAATCCGTGCTGTTCTTGAGATAGGAGATGAAGACGTTATTTCCAAGAAAAATCCACCGCTTTTCACTTTGTTAAACGGTCTCCCCAACTTGCTCTCTCGGTCTTAAGACCGCGAGGTGAGCAAACGGTCTCTAGACCGTGAGAGGTCAAACGGTCTTCAAGACCGTTTAACCCCATTTACCGAGCGTGGACCGTATAAGAAACCTCTTCCTAATTATGTAGAGTAATCACCCTCAAATATTGAGAGGTTAAATCCAAAGGAATCGGGAGATATGGCCATTTTAATCAACAACTTTAATTGAATTTATCCCTGATTTTCAAACGGTCTGAAATTGCCTTTTTGGGAAAACGGTCTTAAGACCGTGTAAGGTCGTTGACCAGGCATTGACAATATGAGATTATTGTTCAAAATAATGTTAATTAACAACCCACCAAATTTTATGGACTAATCCCAATCGAGCTAAGAGTTGAAGGGTGATTACTAGGGCAAACCCTAATTAAAATCAGTACTGAAATATCAATGATTAATTTAGGGTTTTTGAGGTTGATTGACCTAAACGGTCTCAAGACCGTTTGGGGATCAACCAAACGGTCTCAAGACCGCAATGATAATCACCCAAGACTGTTTGAAGGTCTGGGGTCAAGAATAGTTGACCAATTGAAGGTACAAACATACCAAATTACAATGCAATTAAGTATTCATATGATCATCAACTCAATGGATCCAACCTTGAAGAATTTTCACTAGAATCCAAAAGTTGGATGGGCAAACGGTCTCAAGACCGTTTGGAGCTCATCCAAACGGTCTCAAGACCGTGTGGTGACAACCCAAGACCGTTTGGAGGTCTAGGGTTAAGATAAATTGATCAATTGAGGGCCCAATTACAATGAGTTATTGAATTAATTAAATTGCTGATTTGTGACTTAACTAAAGTTCAACTCCTATCAAATCACATTAGATTTTTATGAAAACTTGGGCAAATGGTCTCACGACCATGTGGAGTTCATCCACACGATCTCAAGACCGTTTGGGCCAAGTTTGGGCCCAATTGGAGCTCAATTGAAGGGTTCAACCTCGTGTTGATGCACATTGATGAGTGTTGATGGTTGAACATTGATAGACCCTAATTGAATCGACTTCAACCCTAATTGATCAACAATTGAGGGTCAATTGAGTGATCAATTGGTTAATCATAACCCTAATTGACTCAATCCATAAGTGGTCACCATGGCTTTGACCTTTTGAGGACTTCAACATTGGTGGACATAATCGATTGTAACCTTGAAACTTGTTGATGGTCCAAGCGGTTGGAGACCATGTGAGCCTCGCGGTCTCAAGACAGTGAGGGGGCTCGCGGTCTCAAGACCGTGAGGGGGCTCGCGGTATCAAGACCGTGAGAGGGCTCGTGGTATCAATACCGTGAGGGGGCTCGCGGTCTCAAGACCGTGAGAGGGCTCGCGGTCTCAAGACCGAGAGCCATCAAACAGTCTCAAGACCGAGAGCCATCAAACGGTCTTAAGACCGAGAGCCATCAAACGATCTCAACCCAACTTGCCCTCTCGGCCTTGAAGTCAACATGGTTAAATGGTCTACACTTCTTCTTGGTCTTGAAGTCAACAATAGTAAATGGTCAACCCATCCAAAACGGTTTCAAACCGTTTGGAAGTTGGAGGTTGAGACCATTTGAGAACTTCCAAAGGTTGATTTCAACTAACCACTTAAAGGTGTATATGGTTCTATGATGCCCTAATCTAAACCCTAATGATAACCTAGGACATTAAAGGACTAAGTGACTAATGAATTAACCCATGATGGTGATCAATGGGGTGAATTACTAAAATACCCTTGAAGGGTCAATTGAGTAATACCTTGATCAAATTAAACCCTAATCACATGTTAGTGATGTTTTTGGCTATGCTAGCCCATGATGACTTATTTCAACTTGATCTAGAGTGATGTTATCACCATCTACTAGTATGAGGAGAGAGAAAGTACTTCTAGAGAGAGAAAGTACCCTTTTTAGGTGGAAACTCAATTAAAGAACCTTCAATACACATGAATGTGCATAATTAGGGTATGATCCACCTGTGTGAGATCATGGAAACCCTAATTATGATGTATGATGAATCTTAAGCCAGTCTGAAAGCATCAATGATGATGTTCCACATACATGATGATGTTATGAGTTCAATTCACTTCAATGTGAATAGTAAACCCTAATTCAAGGGTAATGGCATTCAATGTGATTAGTAAACCCTAATTCAAGGGTAATGGCATTCAATGTGATTAGTAAACCCTAATTCAAGGGTAATGACATGCTTTATGAGTATTAAACTCTAATTGATAAGAATCAGAGAACTTAGCTCTTATGATAAGAGTGAGAAGTATATTCCTTGTTTTAAATTACCTTTATCAGTTGAGCTAACTATGCAGGTCCTGATATGAAGGTGATCATATCCAGGTATGGATGATGATACTATACTCATTAAAAGCATGTTAAAGGCTTTATGAATAAGTAAAATATCTTGATGCCTTGTCAGTGGCATCCTATGAGTTAATGGGCTGTAAGAGCCATGAATACCACCAAGTCATGCTTCAGAGATGACTGGTGATGAGTATAATGAGAAATAATGATTGATGTGAGTTAGGCTTGTTACATTTAGTATTCTCCTTTCATAGCTGTTATACTACTGTTATTGTTTGAAGAACAATGTGTGATGATTAAATGAATACTAAATGTACCTAACTAATCAAGTATAATGTAGAGCCCTGATCATAGATCCATCATTGTCAGAGATCAAATGATGGTGAAACAGGATTTCCTAAGGGAGCTCCTGGAACACATACTATTGAGTATGTGGGGTATATGGATGTGTAGAACCTTACATCCTAGTGTAGGTGATTGATGTAGATGTGTAATCCGTCAACCCTTCACTACTAAACCCTACCGTATCAGTGGAAGGTAAACATGAAACCTCCTGATGACGAAGAAAACATAGATATCCGTATCAGTGGAGATAAACATGAAAACTCCTGATGAAAAAGAAAGTACAGAATGCCACTGTAACTCTAAAATAGCGAAGGACCAGTTTACCCTGGTGAGCTATAATAAGTAGAGACACAAGATGTCCTACAAGTGATCCTCTTACTGACTGAGGAAGATGAAGGTCATGAGAATCCGGCTCTCTTAATGACCTATGTATGATACTGATGTGACTTCTCAGCGATCAGTTGGAGTATGAGTGGTATGCCTCATCTCCACAGGGCATAATGTTGTTTGTAAAACATAATCAACCACGTAGTATACTTGCTAGAGATAACTACGAGTTAGTTGATTGATGATACACTGTGATAGTGCTCATATTTCTTCATGTCTCATAAATGTTGAACTCTTGTTATATAGTTGCAACTGTTATTGAATACTTTGAAAGCTTTACTGCTTAAGATATTCTCTGATATTATAATAAAGCTTCTGGCAGAGAGTTATAACTCTCGCTGGGACAATTATGTAAAATTGTCTCACCCCGTAGACTTCAACTTTTTAGGTGGACGTCGTAGACGAAGGAACCGGTCTACAGGTGACCAATCTCAGCAGCAGCAGCAGCACCAGGAGCAGCAGTAATCTCAGGTGGAGATTTAGCCTGCCATGCGGTGTAGTTAGAGTCAGTCCTATGTGTCCTCTGTACTCTCAGGTCTTGGAGTCTTTTGTGTGAGTTCTTGAGATTTTGTATCTTGATGTATATAATTACTCAAGAAGTAATTATCATGAGATGTAAACAGCTTATCTCTTGTTATGGAAGAAGTTTTTATGGATTCAAGCTCTTATCCCGAAAAGTTTTAATTTCCCATGATTTTTGTCTTCCGCTGTCTATCGAATCGCTTCCGCTAAGTTTAAATCGAGATTATATCGCGGTTTGGAGATCAGAGCCCACAATTAGTGGCATCAGAGCTCTAGGTCAGTTGAGTCTACAGAGGCATAGGACTTAGGATGTCGAGTCTATCTTTAGTACTCCTTCCTTATCTAATAGAATCTTATGCTCCTCAGGAGAAGAAGATACATAAGAATGGCTGAGCCACATGATGAGTACGTGGAAGAGAGTAGTGCTAGTGCACCTCGAGGCGGTGCAAGGGTTCTAGAAATAGAATAGCCTGCACCTGAGTCACCAAGAGAGCCACCCCAGTTTGACCCAGCCGACATGGGTAACCCAGCTCTACAGATGATGTTCGGGCAGTTTATGACTGCCATGACACACATAACTGATAGGATGCCCATGCCTGCACCTAGGGCACCTGTCCATCCTGAAGCACAAGGTATCGGTAAGACGTTCGAACGACTTCGTCGTGTCGGAGCTACCGAGTACTTCGGGACTGCCGACCCCGCCGATGCTGACCTTTGGTTGACAGAGTTGGAGAAGGCTTTCAGGATTCTTATCATCCCGAAAGTTGAGAAGGTTAGACATGCTGTCTATCTTCTCAAAGGTAGTGCTGGTCACTGGTGAAACATGGAAGAACAGAAGAGACATGGAGTAGAGTTCTCATGGGAAGAGTTTCGTCGGGAATTTATCAATAGATATTTTCCAAAGACCTTCCTAGATGAGAAGATCTCTCAGTTTGAGAGACTAAGGCAGGGTATGATGAACATTAGCGAGTATGAAGCTAAGTTTATGGAGTTGCTACGGTTCTGTCCGCATATGGCTGCCACAGAGGAGGAAAGAATCAGAAGATTTGAGAAGGGTTTGAATGCTGATATGTCAACCCCCGTGTTTGCCTTAGAAAACCGAGAGAGATTCTCTACCTTCGTTGAGTCAGTCCGAAGGATAGAGAGATCTGTGGTTGAGAAGAGACAAACTCAGAAAAGATATCCACAGTTCCAAGGTTCTTCATCTAGGGATTCCAAGAAACCTAGATTCTCTGCACCTAACCCTCCACCACCCAGATCGAGTTTTCAAACTCAATGGACACCGAGCAGAGGTAGAGGACGGAGTCAACCGCTTCAAGGAACTCACAGTTCTGCATCAGTGTCAGTTACTGGACCACCCTGACCACAACAACTGGAGAGAAGCTGCTACAACTGTGGTAAGGTGGGACATTTGATGAAGGACTGCCGATCTAGGCATGTCAATGTGACACAACCTCCAAGACAGAGTCAACAAGGATCTCAGAGGAGGCAATCTCAGGGAACATCTCGAGGACGTGGACAAGCGTCTCAAGCTGGATCATCAGCACCACCTCAACACCAGGCGACAGCAAGGTTCTATGCTATGAACCCACCAGAAGCAGTGATCAATCCACGGGTAGTGGCAGGTCAGATGGAACTTTTATATTCTGATATGTCTACATCCTGTGTTGTATCTGTTTTGATTGACCCGGGTGCTACGCACTCTTTCATCACTCGTAAAGTGATACGTAACTGCAATATGACAACCAGTCATAGGACAGATAGTTTGTTTTTGGAGACTCCGTTGAGTGGGTTTGCCGTTTTGCAAGAGGTATGTTCTCCTTGCATCCTCTTCTTTTCTGATCATCGCATTCAAGTGGATCTTATACCACTTGAGATGCAAGGATTCGATATAATCCTCGGGATGGATACCTTAGAAAGGTATAGAGTTGTCTTGTATTGTGAGTCCAAGCAGGCTGTGTTTGCTGATGAAAGCAACACATGGACCTTTCTAGGTGAGAGAAAGATTTTTCCCACCTGTCTTGTGTCATCTATGGTTGCTGAGAAGTTAATGAGGCAAGGATGTTGTGCATTCTTAGCCCATGTGGTAGATGTTACCAAGGAAAGTTCCAATCCTGCGGAAGTTCCTATAGTCAGGGAATTCGAGGATGTATTTCCTGAAGAACTTCCAGGTGTGCCACCGCCTCGGGAAATTGATTTTGAGATCAATTTAGTCCCAGATACGAAACCCATAGCCCAGACTCCGTATAGGATGGTGCCTGCTGAAATGGCAGAACTCAAGAAACAACTTCAAGAGTTACTTGAGAAGGGTTTTATCCGAACGAGCACTTCACCATGGGGTGCTTCGGTCTTGTTTGTTAAAAAGAAAGATGGGTCAATGCGGTTGTGCATTGATTATAGACAACTCAATAAAGTAACAATAAAGAACAAGTACCCTCTGCCGAGGATTGATGATCTCTTTGACCAGTTGCGTGGTGCAACAGTCTTTTCAAAGATAGACTTGAGGTCTGGATATCATCAACTTCGTATTAAGGATAGTGACATACCCAAGTCTGCCTTTAGGACAAGGTATGGTCACTATGAGTTCACGGTTATGTCGTTTGGACTAACCAATGCACCAGCTGCATTTATAGAACTCATGAATAGAGTTTTCCGACCTTTCCTTGATCAGTGTTTTGTCGTCTTCATAGATGACATTCTGATCTATAGTAAGGATGCTCAGCAGCATGAGAAGCATCTTCGCCAAGCTTTGACCTTGCTAAGGGAACACAAGCTGTATGCTAAGTTTAGCAAGTGTGAGTTCTGGTTGCCGGAGGTATCTTTTCTTGGACATGTGATATCTTCCTCGGGAATTCGTGTTGACCCTACAAAGGTAGAATCTGTTCTACAGTGGGAACAACCGAAGACACCGACGGAGATTCGAAGTTTCTTAGGGTTAGCTGGCTACTATCGAAGGTTCATTAAGAACTTCAGCTCTATAGCCTTACCTTTGACTAAGTTAACCCGGAAAGATGTTCCTTTTTATTGGAGTGATAAGTGTCAACAGTCTTTCCAGTTGTTGAAGGAGAGGTTGACCAGTGCACCTGTACTTGTACTACCTGAACAAGGAAAAGGATATGTAGTTTTCTGTGATGCTTCCAAGAATGGACTAGGATGTGTGTTGATGCAGGATAAACAAGTGATTTCTTTTGCTTCTCGACAGCTTAAGAAACACGAGGAGAATTATCCAACACACGATCTGGAGCTAGATGATGTGGTTCACGCCTTGAAGATCTGGAGACATTATCTCTACGGAGAAACTTTCCAGATTTTCACAGACCACAAGAACCTTAAGTATATCTTCTCTCAGCATGAGCTTAACATGAGGCAACGTCGATGGATGGAGTTAATCAAGGATTACGATTGTACAATTGATTACCATCCAGGGAAGGCCAATGTAGTTGCAGATGCTTTAAGTAGGAAATCAGCAACATCAACCATGGAAAGGGCACAACTAAACTCTTTAGTATGCTCTAGAAGAGATATGCTTATCTCTTTGAGGCAAGACAATGTACAGTTGAAAGTATCATTGTTAGTCGGGTTGTTGGCTGAGATGCATATTAAACCTACCCTTAGAGAGAAGATTAAGGAAGCACAACAACTGGATGCTGTAGTTCAACAGATTAGGTCAGAGTATGGTGATGAGAAGTGAGATGGTTTCCACGACTCAGATGATAATGTGGCATGCTATCATGGAAGGATGATAGTGTCGGATGTAGATAACCTGAGAAAGTTAGTCCTGGAGGAAGCTCATTCTTCAATGTATGCTATGCATCCAGGAAGTACTAAGATGTATCGAAATTTGAAAGATATGTATTGGTGGCCCGGGATGAAGAAGGAGGTGGCTGAGTTTGTTCTGAGATGTCTAGTGTGCCAACAGGTAAAGGCTGAACACCAGAAACCTGCCGGGACAATTTAACCTTTACCCATACCACAGTGGAAGTGGGACCATGTGACCATGGACTTTGTTGTTGGCCTACCCAGGACAAGCAAAGGACATGATTCCATTTGGGTAGTTGTTGATAGGTTGACTAAGACAGCACATTTCTTACCTGTCAAAACAACCTATTCTGCTGAAAGGTTATCACAGTTGTATATGCAAGAGATAGTGCGTTTGCACGGAGTTCCTGTCACTATAGTTTCTGACAGAGGTCCCCAGTTTACCAGTCATTTTTGGGAACAGTTGCACAGAGCCTTAGGCACCAAGCTAAGGTTTAGCACGACCTTTCATCCGCAGACTGATGGATAGTCGGAAAAGACCATACAGACCTTAGAAGACCTGTTGAGGGCATGTGTTCTCCAGTTTACCGGAAGTTGGGATCTACACCTAAGCTTAATAGAGTTTGCCTATAACAATGGCTATCAGCATAGTATTGATATGGCACCTTATGAAGCCTTGTATGGTAGACGTTGTAGATCACCTTTGTGTTGGTTTGAGACTGGTGAACATCAGTTATTGGGTCATGATCTTGTGTAGCAGACCACAGAAAAGATTAAAGTAATACAACAAAAGATTAAGACTGCACAGGATAGGCAGAAATCTTATGCTGACAAACGTCGTAGACCCTTAGAATTCCAGGTTGGAGACAGAGTGTATCTCAAGGTCTCGCCTTGGAAAGGAGTCCTTCGTTTCGGAAGGAAAGGGAAGTTAGCTCCTAGATTTATGGGACCTTATCCAATCATTGAACGGATTGGAAAGGTAGCATATAAACTAGAGCTGCCACCTGAGTTACAAAGGTTACATCCTGTGTTTCACATTTCTATGCTGAAGAAATGTCACCCAGACACCGAGTCAGTTCTACAACCTATGGAGGTAGAATTGAATGATGATGTATCCTACGAGGAGGGACCAGTGTCAATCCTTGATAAAAGAATTAAAAAGCTAAAGAAGAAAGACATAAGTCTTGTGAAAGTCCTCTGGAACCATCGTGGTGTTGAAGAAGAAACTTGGGAGTTAGAGGATGAGATGAGAAGGAAGTATCTTGCCCTTTTCTCTTAATATGTCTTATCGATTTCAGGGACGAAATCCTTGTAAGGGGTGGATAATTTGTAACATCCCTGACCTGGGTTATAAGCTAACCCTAGGTGTTTTGTCTAATTATATAATTAAATCCTTGTGATTAACTTTGGACATGTAATTAAGTTTCTCAGAAACATATATTTCAGTTTTTGCTCCTTTTTATATAAAGTTGTAGCATTGTGTTGAAATATAGGGACCTATGTGCAATTTACCCATTTAGAAGGGTTAACTTGCAAATTGCACATGTTCAAATGATTCTCTGATATTGAGACATCATGATAATGATTATGTTGAAGTTAGAGGGATTTCCCAAGCTTGGGCACCAAGGTGCAGCTGTGGAAGCAATCCCGGTGCTTGAAACCCTAATTTGGGGTAAAATGCAATTTACCCAAATTAAGGGATGCTATGTGTAAAATATATCATCTAATGTATCTTTTAAGACTCTTGACATCATTTAGAGAATAAATGATGAGGGAGTCACCTCAATTGAATAATCAAGTTATGAAATATACCTTGTGATTGAATAATCAGGGTGTATGTACAATAGCTCTTTATATATGTACCTTAGTATTAGGTTAATATTCCTTGCCCTTATTTTCTTGACCTTGAGATAAGGTTTGTCCTTAGAATTAAGAGGAAGGGACGAGAAAGTAAAGATGGAGGGACTTGGTTGATATTATGAAAAACTTATGAGCTTAAGTTGGAAACCCCACCCCAAGTATATATACACTTTACCTCTCAAGCAAAGGAACCTTTCCTTCGTGCATTTCACTGTTTCCTCTTGCTTGACCGACTAAAGACTGTCTTGGAGCTCAAGAGGAACGACCAAGGGTGTAAGGTAGGTTTGAATCCCTTCTTTTGCCTAATTCCATGGTTAGAACTCGAATTCAAGGTCAATTTGGTGACTAGCTCACGAAACCCTATCTTTCTAGCCATCTTTTCTTGATTTTCCCTGGAGTTTTCACCTTGGCCAACCTGTGAGAGCTCAAGGACGCCATTAGAGCTTGGAGCTCGAAAGCTTGGAGCTCAAGAAGCAAGCTTTAGGCGGGTTTTATAACTCTAAACCCATGCTTTATTATATACATCTCATTTATGCATGTAGATGATACTTCTTCTTTTTCCTACTTTCCTTTGCTACTTTGCAAGCAAATCCATGGGAAATCCGTGCTGTTCTTGAGCTATGAGATGAAGGCATTATTTCCAAGAAAAATCCACCGCTTTTCACTTTGTTAAACGGTCTCCCCAACTTGCTCTCTCGGTCTTAAGACCGCGAGGTGAGCAAACGGTCTCTAGACCGCGAGAGGGCGAACGGTCTTCAAGACCGTTTAACCCCGTTGACCGAGCGTGGACCGTATAAGAAACCTCTTCCTAATTATGTAGACTAATCACCCTCAAAAATTGAGAGGTTAACTCCAAAGGAATCGGGAGATATGGCCATTTTAATCAACAACTTTAATTGAATTTATCCCTGATTTTCAAACGGTCTGAAATAGCCTTTTTGGGCAAACGATCTTAAGACCGTGTAAGGTCGTTGACCAGGCATTGACCATATGAGATTATTGTTAAAAATAATGTTAATTAACAACCCACCAAATTTTATGGACTAATTACAATCGAGCTAAGAGTTGAAGGGTGATTACTAGGGCAAACCCTAATTAAAATCAGTACTGAAATATCAATGATTAATTTAGGGTTTTTGAGGTTGATTGACCTAAACGGTCTCAAGACCATTTGGGGATCAACCAAATGGTCTCAAGACCGCGAGGATAATCACCCAAGACCGTTTGAAGGTCTGGGGTCAAGAATAGTTGACCAATTGAAGGTACAAACATACCAAATTACAATGCAATTAAGTATTCATATGATCATCAACTCAATGGATCCAACCTTGAAGAATTTTCACTAGAATCCAAAAGTTGGATGGGCAAACGGTCTCAAGACCGTTTGGAGCTCATCCAAACGGTCTCAAGACCGTGTGGTGACAACCCAAGACCGTTTGGAGGTCTAGGGTTAAGATAAATTGATCAATTGAGGGCCCAATTACAATGAGTTATTGAATTAATTAAATTGCTGATTTGCGACTTAACTAAAGTTCAACTCCTATCAAATCACATTAGATTTTTATGAAAACTTGGGAAAACGGTATCAAGACCATGTGGAGTTCATCCACACGATCTCAATACCGTTTGGGCCCAATTGGAGCTCAATTGAAGGGTTCAACCTCGTGTTGATGCACATTGATGAGTGTTGATGGTTGAACATTGATAGACCCTAATTGAATCGACTTCAACCCTAATTGATCAACAATTGAGGGTCAATTGAGTGATCAATTGGTTAATCATAACCCTAATTGACTCAATCCATAAGTGGTCACCATGGCTTTGACCTTTTGAGGACTTCAACATTGGTGGACATAATCGGTTGTAACCTTGAAACTTGTTGATGGTCCAAGCGGTTGGAGACCATGTGAGCCTCGCGGTCTCAAGACCGTGAGGGGGCTCGCGGTCTCAAGACTGTGAGGGGGCTCGCGGTCTCAAGACCATGAGAGGGCTCGCGGTCTCAAGACCGTGAGGGGGCTCGCGGTCTCAAGACCGTGAGAGGGCTCGCGGTCTCAAGACCGTGAGAGGGCTCGCGGTCTCAAGACCGAGAGCCATCAAACGGTCTCAAGACCGAGAGCCATCAAACGGTCTTAAGACCGAGAGCCATCAAACGATCTCAACCCAACTTTCCCTATCGGCCTTGAAGTCAACATGGTTAAATGGTCTACACTTCTTCTTGGTCTTGAATTCAACAATAGTAAATGGTCAACCCATCCAAAACGGTTTCAAACCGTTTGGAAGTTGGAGGTTGAGACCATTTGAGAACTTCCAAAGGTTGATTTCAACTAACCACTTAAAGGTGTATATGGTTCTATGATGCCCTAATCTAAACCCTAATGATAACCTAGGACATTAAAGGACTAAGTGACTAATGAATTAACCCATGATGGTGATCAATGGGGTGAATTACTAAAATACCCTTGAAGGGTCAATTGAGTAATACCTTGATCAAATTAAACCCTAATCACATGTTAGTGATGTTTTTGGCTATGTTAGCCCATGATGACTTATTTCAACTTGATCTAGAGTGATGTTATCACCATCTACTAGTATGAGGAGAGAGAAAGTACTTCTAGAGAGAGAAAGTACTTCTAGAGAGAAAAAGTACCCTTTTTAGGTGGAAACTCAATTAAAGAACCTTCAATACACATGAATGTGCATAATTAGGGTATGATCCACCTGTGTGAGATCATGGAAACCCTAATTATGATGTATGATGAATCTTAAGCCAGTCTGAAAGCATCAATGATGATGTTCCACATACATGATGATGTTATGAGTTCAATTCACTTCAATGTGAATAGTAAACCCTAATTCAAGGGTAATGGCATTCAATGTGATTAGTAAACCATAATTCAAGGGTAATGGCATTCAATGTGATTAGTAAACCCAAATTCAAGGGTAATGACATGCGTTATGTGGATTAAACTCTAATTGATAAGAATCATACAACTTAGCTCTTATGATAAGAGTGAGAAGTATATTCCTTGTTTTAAATTACCTTTATCAGTTGAGCTAACTATGCAGGTCCTGATATGAAGGTGATCATATCCAGGTATGGATGATGATACTGTACTCATTAAAAGCATGTTAAAGGCTTTATGAATAAGTAAAATATCTTGATGCCTTTTCAGTGGCATCCTATGAGTTAATGGGCTGTAAGAGCCATGAATACCACCAAGTCATGCTTCAGAGATGACTGGTGATGAGTATAATGAGAAATAATGATTGATGTGAGTTAGGCTTGTTACATTTAGTATTCTCCTTTCATAGCTGTTATACTACTGTTATTGTTTGAAGACCAATGTGTGATGATTAAATGAATACTAAATGTACCTAACTAATCAAGTATAATGTAGAACCCTGATCATAGATCCATAATTGTCAGAGATCAAATGATGGTGAAATAGGATTTCCTAAGGGAGCTCCTGGAACACATACTATTGAGTATGTGGGGTATATGGATGTGTAGAACCTTACATCCTAGTGTAGGTGATTGATGTAGATGTGTAATCCGTCAACGCTTCACTACTAAACCCTACCGTATCAGTGGAAGGTAAACATGAAACCTCCTGATGACGAAGAAAACATAGATATCCATATCAGTGGAGATAAACATGAAAACTCCTGATGACAAAGAAAGTACATAACGCCACTGTAACTCTAAAATAGTGAAGGACCAGTTTACCCTGGTGAGCTATAATAAGTAGAGACACAAGATGTCCTACAAGTGATCCTCTTACTGACTGAGGAAGATGAAGGTCATGAGAATCCAGCTCTCTTAATGACCTATGTATGATACTGATGTGACTTCTCAGCGATCAGTTGGAGTATGAGTGGTATGCCTCATCTCCACATGGCATAATGTTGTTTGTAAAACATAATCAACCACGTAGTATACCTGCTAGAGATAACTACGAGTTAGTTGATTGATGATACACTATGATAGTGCTCATATTTCTTCATGTCTCATAAATGTTGAACTCTTGTTATATAGTTGCAACTGTTATTGAATACTTTGAAAGCTTAACTGCTTAAGATATTCTCTGATATTATAATAAAGCTTCTGGCGGAGAGTTATAACTCTCGCTGGGACAATTATGTAAAATTGTCTCACCCCGTAGACTTCAACTTTTTAGGTGGACGTCGTAGACAAAGGAACCGGTCTACAGGTGACCAATCTCAGCAGCAGCAGCAGCACCAGGAGCAGCAGTAATCTCAGGTGGAGATTTAGCCTGCCATGCGGTGTAGTTAGAGTCAGTCCTATGTGTCCTCTGTACTCTCAGGTCTTGGAGTCTTTTGTGTGAGTTCTTGAGATTTTGTATCTTGATGTATATAATTACTCAAGAAGTAATTATCATGAGATGTAAATAGCTTATCTCTTGTTATGGAAGAAGTTTTTATGGATTCAAGCTCTTGTCCCAAAAAGTTTTAATTTCCCATGATTTTTGTCTTCCGCTGTCTATCGAATCGCTTCCGCTAAGTTTAAATCGAGATTATATCGCGGTTTGGAGATCAGAGCCCACAGGTAGTGTATCATAGTAAAGTCATGATTAAGGCATGGTGATGTCTAAATCAAAAGGAGTCATACTCTAAGGAGTTAGAGGATGATTATCATATAACTAAGTTCTTCTTAAATAAAGAATACCCCCACACTAATAAAAGACATTAAGAGTCACAATGAGTTGTGAGTTCTTATATCCTTGACAGATACACCTCACTTATCTATGTGATGAGTTGGTCATATGATGAGTCAACTATCTAGATGAATATGAGGAACCGGATTTTGAGTTATGGTTTATGATCATTACATCCTAAATGACTTCCATGTGAACCATAAGGTATGACCTTGATGGTAGCACCCATTGGGATGAAATACATAAGTGTGAATGAGTATTAAGTGTTAAGACACATGGATGACATTTTGAGAAGGATGATGCTTGTTGATTGTAACTTAATGACTAAGAGATTTGGCATACGGATACTAAAACTGCATTCCTATAAGGAATAAGACAAGGATTTGTACGTGCACAACCTATAAGGTTTATGAATACATTAATGCAAATGAAGTCTATAAGTTACAATGGACTAATCAATGTGATTGATTGAGTACAAGCAACTCAGAGCTGGGATCTTTACTTTGATAATATAGTCAAAGGGTTTGACTGATATGACAAAGATAAAGAGAGATCTATGATTTAGTGGGAGTGTATTCACATTCCACATGTTGATGTGAAATGGAAATGTTCTAGAATGGAAATGCAAAGTGGAAATTATCTTTAAGGAAGATAGAGAAATTTCCTATGTGATAGGAATAGAGATCTATAGAGATAGTTCTCGAAAACCTCTTGACCTGAAAAGAGAAAGCATACATTGGCAATCTATACTGAAGGGTTCAGTGTGCACATATTCAGTGGGAGAAAACTTAAAACTTGTCCATGTTACATGGAGTTAGTATCCCAAGGCCACGTGTCCAATTATTATGAATAATGGGAACACTAAGAAAAGATATGGATCTATCATGTATGTAATTATCCCATTATCTTGCATGTATGGACATAGCAAGAATAAAATGCATTCATCATCTTGTATGTAGGACATGACAATATGATGTGCTCATCCTGCTAACTTGTATGTGGGACATGACGAGTGGATGTCTGTCTATTTCCAATAAGGGTTACTGGAATACCACAAGAACTTGATAAGTACTTGAGAAGTACTCATTCTATGGAAATAAGGAAGGGTTCACTGTAATGAGTTACACTAATGCGAACTTCTGAAAAGGATAGAAAATTAATCGCAAAACATATATGAGATATATAAAAGTGAATGTTTGTTGAGAAATGGAAACGTTCCATTTAAAGCCATTTAAAAGGAAATAGTCGAGTATCTGTGTGTTAAAGAACATTAGTCGATACTATAGGGATCTAGGAGTTCATAGAGATGAGCTTATAGATATTCTGGTCATTGATGACAAGTTAGGAGAGCTTGGTCATGCAATGTGGCTAAAGGTTAGCAAAGGAATACTAGATCGCATATTACGGCAACTCCATCTCATACATGTGATGTACAGTGAAGAGATGAGAGACATGCAGTTAATACCGACTTTAGCAATGTGTTGCCATAACTCACTATGTTAGCACTAGAGCATAGTAACATGTGGGACATGTTTGAAGATCACTATGAATATGATTCAAGGGTGATTGGATCATAGTGCAAGTGGGAGTTTGTTGGTATGTATGTCCTGA
Source organism: Alisma plantago-aquatica (assembly GCA_963693085.1). NCBI lineage: Eukaryota > Viridiplantae > Streptophyta > Magnoliopsida > Alismatales > Alismataceae > Alisma > Alisma plantago-aquatica. The sequence continues at coordinate 1,099,542,967 of OY856411.1, forward strand.
GATCCAATCATGGGATGATTGGTGGGATACATTAAAATTTATTTGATAAAGATCAAAGGCAACCTTCCAATTCTTTGTGGTTCAGTCATATGAGATAATGATAGAATATATTGAATGTCTAGAGAATGACAGTACTCAATGACGTATGCTTTTAGGTTAAGGACCTGAACGATGAGATCATACGGATGCTAAGAGTTTGTACATTCTTATTATGTCCCTAGTTAGATGCCATTGTGGAAGGTAGATAGACAACAATGACACACAAGACTAGATTGTGGTGTTGGTTGATGATAGAATCTCATTAATCATGATATGGAGATATCAAACCAAACACATAGGTACTTGTTAGAGAACAAGTGTACTGGACAGACCCACCGTGAGTTTGACACATGGAACCATGACATGGTAGTCACTGTCAGTTCTCACAGTGATGGTGGTGAGTGTGATTCTTTGACCTGAAATCACTACATTCAACACATGTCATTGGGTACACTTTGACATCATCAAACACAGTCCTAAAACATGGGTTGTTATAAAGGTGATGATTGTGTGGCTTTAACACATGGAGCTTTTGAGGGGTGAGTGATAGATATGGGATTTGTCCCTCCTGAGGGAGTTTGATATCCATGGCCACTTGATGAGTAGGATTGAGATAGGCGTGCACACATGTGTGAATCAGTATGTGATATTGATGTCATACATATCTCCTCCAATATACTCTGAGATCAAGAAAGTGAATGAACACTGACAGGATGACTGTTCCATGCCTTGAGTTCATTCGGGATATCAGTGACAAAGGAATTATACATTTGTTGTAACACTATTCATGGATTGTAGGATTGAAAGTTGTTCTCCAACTTTCCTTTTCACTTGGGTAGAACTGATGTGTGACTAGGCACCACTCTTTGCTTGTGAAGTCATAAATGTTATGGACTTTCATTGCCAATGTGAAATGGACCTGTAGGGTCACACACATAGGATTTAACTTGGAAGAGGAGTTTATCCACAAATAATGTTTAGATTGATTACTAAAAGATTTTAGTAGTTCAATTAAACACTCAATCAATTGATAGCTCAATATCATAGTGTTCAAGGTGTTGGACCAATTGATTGGAGTATCGGATTGATTGAAACTACGATTGACTGATTTGCACAAGTCTACTGTCCCAACCGATCGTCTCATGGGATGAACCGATTGGCTCAGGTTGTTGAACTGATCGGCTCAAGTTGTGAGTCGATCGACTCATGTGTCATGAAACGATTGGTTCAATTATTGAACTGGTCGACTCATGTAACCAACCGAGATCGTTTAGAAATCCAGAAGACTATTTTGCAAATACAATTTGTTTCACTTGTACAAATTCGATTTGGACAAGGTTTAATATTTGATTAATCGGAAACAAATATGAAAGCCAATTTGAGTTGAATTAGGACCACGAACCGATCATCTTAGAGCCCCAAACGATCAGCTCAGGTCCCAAATGATCGGCTCAAGGCCCAAAACGATCATTTCAGGGTGTGAACCGATCGGTTCAACTGGCGCAAGTTGGTTGTTTTGTGGAAAATCTTGAACCCTTCTACTCCTATTTAATCCCACATTACCCGGGGTAGAGAACCTTGTCCCATGACCCTCCTATATATATAGGGGTAGTGGGGGCTTCTCAGGTACAACGATTCATAACACCAGTTTCTCTACAAAGTTGTCATTCTCTCTGGTTTTGGTAACCGAGAGAGCTCGAGCAAGTTCTACCCGATAAGGGAGGCATAACAAGGGAAAGACAACTGCAGAAAAGCAACTGGTTGCAGGAGAGTGTGTTGGTGACTAGTATGCCAACAGGAGGGTGCGACCCCTTCCGATTCCTTATGGGACAAGGAGATCAGAGTTCCAGGTGGTTCGTGTGGACTACTTTAGAGGCGGGAGACTTCTGCTTCTCGGAGGACAACTGTCAATCCCGACAGTCCTGGTGAGACCAGGAGCTGCACAAACACCATCCAAGACCAGAGGTGAAGACCGCACAAGCCGTGAGGTAACGTCGCCGAGCAAGCCTCGGGACAAGGTATGTCTCCACAAACCATCCTTCCTATTGTATAGACGTTGATGCGATTCCTTTATTCTGAGTTTGGGAGAAGAAATTTTTATTTCTGCTGCCTTCTCTGTCTCCCCTAAAACCCAACAGACATGTCGTATGTTGAGGGTCTTGTGTTGATCCTGGATAGGAGGGTGAAGAAGTTGAAGAAGAAGTATATAGTGTTGGTTAAGGTTTTATGGCATCACTGTGGTGTGGAAGAAGCTACATGGGAGATAGAGGATGGGATGTAAAGGAAGTACCCATCTTTGTTTGCCTAGGATTTCGAGGGTGAAATCCTTGTTAGGAGTTTATGGTTGTAAGACCCCTGACCTAGTTTTATGGTTGATCTTGCTTTATTAGCATAATTATATTCTTAAAACCTTAATCAAATCATGTGATGTGTTTTATAACATGTAAAATGGTTATGTTTTCAGTTTGGTCCAGTTTAGATGATGTTTGAGCTAGCTACACATACATGTGTTTGTTTTGGACCTATTTGTGATTTACACATGCTTAGGATTTTTCTTACAGTTTGTCACGTGCTTGTTATGTCTCACATGCTTTGGCATCATGTTATAGAGAGAGTGTCACCCCATATCTTTGTTGCACCTTGGTTTGATGAGGTGGCATCACGTATTGATGTTTTAGGGTTTGCTTGGATGCCCTAGTTTGATATTGACCTTGAGTGTTGACTGATGGTTACCCATTGGTTTTAGCAAACACCTTGATGTTCCTTTGACCATGTTCTTTGCAGTCTAAGAGGTTTGGAGTGTTCATTGTGTTCTCTATGGTTATAGAGCCCCTGATATCTATTTGGTTGCTAAGTACCCTAGGGTGCATTCTATGCAATTGCTAGGGTTTTGACCCCCTTTGGTCATTGTATTCCCTTCTACTGATCACTTTCTGGGCCAAGTGAGGTCACTGAGTTCTCTTGTTTCTAATGACCTTTGTTTCATGCATGGGTGTAGTGCTTGCATGGATAATATATGGTGGACAAGTGGCACATGTATGCATGACACATTACTCTCATTACCTCTATCTACCCTTGGATATATATACCCCTTCCTTTGCATGGAAGTGATCCCTTTTACACTCTCTTCTTTCTCTCTTCTCCTTGCAGCTTGTTCCTTGTGTTCATGGTGGTGGAGGTGGTGCTTGATCTTGGAGAGGTGGTCGAACCCCTTGCATGTGAATCTAGGGTTTGGATCAACCCTTCTTTGGTGATCCTTTAGTATTCCTTGATCTTGGTAAGTGATCTATATCTCTTGGTCTTTGTTTTCTTGAAACCCTACCTTTATCCTTTATCTTTTCCTAATCATGAGTCTCCATTGTGATGCTCCTTGAGGAACTTTTCTCTCTTGGCCAAATTCATGGTTCTCCATGGTGGTGCTTGATAAGAGTTGAAGAACCTCTCTTGCTTATCTTTTTGGCCTAGGGTTTTGCCCTCTTTCTTATGCTCCTTTAACCTAGGGTTGTTCTTCTTTCTTTGAGGTAATTCTAGATTGGACAAGGATCAAGCTAGGGTCTCTCTTTTCATTGGAGAATCTTGCTATTGGAGTTGTTCATCCTTGTGAAGGTGAGTTATATAACCCTCTCCTTGATTATTGTTTCACTTAATCTTACGAGAAATGCAAATAATGTATATCTGAAATGTGGTCCTAATTAGAATGATGATTCTATCTTGATCTAGGGTTTATGTTATTTAGTGATTCTTGAGTAGGCAAATCCTTTTTATGAATCCTAATCTTGTGCATGCTCACCTTGTTTTTGAAGGTGGTTTTGACTCTTACATGCATGTGCTAAATGATGGTTTTTATCTCATAACATGGTTTTTCCTTGAGTTGACGATGATCAGAATTTCGGGTTGTGGTGTTGTTTTCCTTCATGTGGTTACACCTTGATGTTTCAATTTCATGGTTATGATCATCTCTTGTTGATCTTTTGGTTTATGTGTTTTTCTCTCTCTTGACAGTTTCAAGATGTAAATCTATGTGGTTGATGAAGGTTGTGGTCTCCTTGGAATGGTAACCAAGTTTTACTCTCTTATACGTGGTGGATGATGATTTCCTAGCTATCTTTGATTGTTGAACCTTGAACCTTCATGGTCGGTGATGTTTTGATATCTCCTTGGTTGAAGAAGGTGATTCCCTATCCTAATGTCTTTGGTCACTAAGGGCTTCAAATCCCGTCGGTTGATGATATGTTGGTGTTCCTTCAGTCGCCAAGAATCTTGCTTTTCTTCAGTCACTTAGATTTAGTTTCCCTTCGGTCGCTGGCTGTAGGCCTAACTAGTCATTGTAGATGATCCATTTCTTTGACCGATGAAGATGATGAGGTCTATTTCTCTTCAGTCTATTAGAATTTCTAGACATGTGTCTACCTTATGTGGTTGGTTTTATGATGATGGTGGTTGTCTTTCTTGCTTCCAAGAAAATTGGAGATGATAATAATTAGGGTTTAATGTTAAATGCTATTTTTAACCCTATTTCTGTTACAATGTTGAATCCTAACCCTTATTCAAGTACATGGTAATATTGCTTACTTGTTTGAGTAATTAGCATGTTGAAAAAGTATTTTCTCTCTCCTAATGTTGTAACCCTGATTTGCTATTGAATAAGCATCATAGCTAATGATTGATTATGGTATCACATATGTGGCACATGTATGATGATTATGAGACCTGGTGAAGCATGGAGAGATAATAATGTTCTTGAAGGGAACAATGAGAATGGTCTTATGACCTTGGCAGTGGCTTTGTGCACTAATTAAGGTTATATCCTCTATGCCTCAGGGCCTAATAAAAGATGTAAAACAATTGTGTAGTATAATTGTTTGGGGTTAAACATGAGTCACATTGGATGTTTACCCTTTATATTGCTCAGTTATTACATAATGTGATAAGAGAGGTTGACTATTATACATGTTGTTCATATTCCTCCTAATCATGATGTTATGCCTACTTGTTATAGTTACTTAACCTGCTTAATCTATGAAATCAATTTTAGTTATTCATTTAGCTAAATCTGCTCATAATGCTTAAAGTATTATATGATATATCTATGGTAACCATAATCGTTGGTTGAGAGTTATATCTCTCATTGGGACGTTGGTCTCACCTCGTTGATTTCCACATCTTTTTAGGCATAGAAACAGAATCAATAACCCTATCATCTTTGATGAAGAGGAAGAGGCTTGAAGACATGAGGTGTCACCTGGGTGTCAGACAATGTTTTCTTGATGTGTAATAGTAGCAATAGAAGCAACCTTTATCAGTTTGTCAAGGTCAAAAAATTTGAGTGTTCCCATATAAGGATTAGTTCCATGAGGAATAGAAGTAGACTCTCCATAAATATTCGTAGTTGACACTTTATTGGCCCATTCTAGTTTCCCATGATTTAGCCATCATTTGTCTTCATTGTGATTAGTATGCCAATTTTGTACCCAAGCCATGTACCCAAGACGACAAATTTTTAGTAGAGATAATGAGTGGCCTACCTTAACCTTTTTAGTAATCCATGTGTCATACTAGGGTATGTGTAGCACTGTTAGGGTGTTTGACTAAAACTTTAGATGTTGTTAGCAAGTCATCGACATGATGACGTGATGACTTCTAGTTAGTTAGGCATGGACAAAAAGTTTTGAGTCAAATAATAAAATAGGATAATCAGAGTAGTGAAGGAAATGATAGTTTAATCATTCAATTTACTTCCAATTGATGTTCAATTATGAACTAATATTATTTGTCATCTATGAGTATCTTGTTAGTATCTCTAATATCATCTACTTCGTGTGGAATCTGGTCAATAATTTTTGATTTAAAAGTCAACTTTGAAATATATCCAATCGTGATTCTATTATCTATGTATGTTATGTTAATGGTTATGATAAGTATGCATTCCTTTAGGTGGTCAAGTCTGCAATGGTCCCCAACTTCAAAATTCCATGATTGTTCCTATTTTGGCTGAAAGTGAATCACAAACATGAGATGACTGTTATTTAAAATAATGAAAAAGACTCAAGATTTATAGTATTTCATCGTATATCATATCTTGTGAAAAGATTGTAATTTCTTAGGTACTTGGTAGTTTCTTATATGTGATTCGCTATATCCTTCTAGGTAAACATATAAATGGAACATAATGAAAGTACATACTATTATATTAACTATCCTACTTTTATAAGGTCATGATATTTCACGTTAAAACTTCATGTTATACTTGTAAAATAATGCCTTTCAATTTGTTTAGGTCCAAATGATTTATTGATTGGTGATACATTATTACCTACATAGAGTGTGAATTTCCCACTCTATATGGTTGTATAAGAGTCTGATTGTTGATTTTTTACATATGTGGTAAGTATAACGTCATCCGACGAGGGGTCATGACAAAGAATATGTACATAATAATCATTTAGACTAGACTACTCCTTGCACTCTCCTTTTTAGGTGGGGTTGTATATATAGTACATTTATCTTTCATACATGTGAACACAAAATGAAGCATGTATGATATGATTTGGTATATGTTTACTAGATTTGAATGAAGCTAATTTGTTAGAGTATAATGTTAATGATGATTGATGAGTCGCTATGTGGTATTTAATGTGATGTGAGGTTCGATTACAAGGATCTACTCAAAAGGAAAAAGTTAGATACATTTCTTATTTTCTATTTTAATTATAATTGTCAAAAATATATTGGTTGGTTTCTTATTGAAATCTTTGTGATTAGCATTTATGCTAACTCAAAAGGGAGATATTTACATTCATAAGGGAGAGAGTCATATGGGAGAATGTCTGAATGGCAAAATTAGTGATGTGCATGAGAATTGAAGTGGAAGGAAAAAGAGTCATTTAATTTGATATTTGAGTGGTATTCAGTCAGGGGGGTATTTTGATATGGATATTCTCCCCATTCAGTCACATTCCATCCTTCCAACTGAATGTTGATGTGGGTTCAATACCTAGGTTTTATTGCTTCATTTGGTTAGATCAACAATGTCATTAAAGGTGGTGATGTCGTTAATATATGATGGAGCCAGTGATTTGGTCAAATGACTTATAAAAAGGGAATTCTCCTTTGAATAGTGTTTCTTCCATCTGGATAAGGCAATATCTGAATGGTCATTGGTTACTTATTCAATTTTTTGTGTGCCAGTTTCAAGAATCATTTTCTAAAATTTTAATCTTCTCATCTTCAATATTATAAAATCAAGGAGGAATAATCTGATCACAATGTTTTATGAATGCCATGTAAGGAGTAGGACATGAGAGGGGATCACTCCTTATGTAATCTAGGAATACACCCATACCACTCCAGACCTGCTAAAAGGTATGGAAGAAGGTAGGTATTTTCATTTTCACAAAACATTATTTATAAAACCATATGATAATATAACAACATAATTTCAAACTATTAAATTTCTAACAAAATATTCAATTTTTCCTCACCAATAAAAGGGTTGATTACAACAATGAAAAAGGTATAACAACATTTACTATAAAGGACTTGTTGCAAGGGAAACCTGACGATCTCAAGTGACCCATGAGTTCTCAATTCCATCTCATTATACTTCTCTAGGTCACCTACACATAGGTGGTTTGGGAACAAAACCTAGGAAAAATGAAACAAAAGGAAAAGGTATGCATTATTATAAACTAATGTATGTGCAATTGAAGAGTTACTTAGGAATTTTTAAGGTACAAGTAAAAAGTGAGGGTATTGTTCCTAGTGAAAAGGGGATATGAGAAAATGGGGCAAGTCAAGAGGAAATATTAATCAAAAGATGAGGAATCATCAAAGAGTTTAATGGTCATAAAGAAACTTGTCATATACTTGCATGCGAGTAAAGCCTCTACATGTTTTACATGTGATAAACTAGAATAGTATACAACATGTAGGCAGGAAACAACAGAACTATCATAAACATGGACTGAGCGTGAAATGAAATACACCTTCTCTATAATATGGGGTGAGAAAGAATATATACACATATTCTCTGAGCATGATTGTCAAAAATATTTTGGTTGGTTTCTTATTGAAATATTTGTGATTAGCATTTATGCTAACTCAAAAAGGAGATATTTACATTCATTAGGGAGACTCATATGGGAGAATGTCTGAATGCCAAAATTAGTGATGTGCATGAGAATTGAAGTGGAAGGAAAAGGAGTCATTTAGTTTGATATTTGAGTGGTATTCAGTCAGGAGGGGTATTTTGATATGGATATTCTCCCCATTCAGTTGCATTCCATCCTTCCAACTAAATGTTGATGTGGGTTCAATACCTAGGTTTTATTGCTTCATTTGGTTAGATCAACAATGTCATTGTAGGTGGTGATGTATTTAATATTTGATGGAGTCAGTGATTTGGTCAAATGACTTGTAAAAAGGGAATTCTCCTTTGAATAGTGTTTCTTCCAACTGGATAAGGCAATATCCGAATGGTCATTGGTTACTCATTCAATTTTTTGTGTGCCAGTTTCAAGAATCATTTTCTTAAAGTTTAATCTTGTCATCTTCAATATTATAAAATCAAGGAGGAACAATCTGATCACAAGGTTTTATGAATGCCATGTAAGGAGTAGGACATGAGAGGGGATCACTCCTTAAGTAATCTAGGAATACACCCATACCACACTAGACCCACTAAAAGGTATGGAAGAAGGTAGGTATTTTCATTTTCACAAAACATTATTTATAAAACCATATGATAATATAACAACATAATTTCAAACTATTAAATATCAAACAAAATATTCAATTTTTCCTCACCAATAAAAGGGTTGATTACAATAATGAAAAAGGTATAGCAACATTTACTATAAAGGACTTGTTGCAAGGGAAACCTGACGATCTCAAGAGACCCATGAGTTCTCAATTCCATCTCATTATACTTCTCTAGGTCACCTACACATAGGTGGTTTGGAAACAAAACCTAGGAAATACGAAACAAAACAAAAATGTATGCATTATTATAAACTAATGTATGTGCAATTGAAGAGTTACTTAGGAATTTTTAAGGTACAAGTAAAAAGTGAGGGTGTTCCTAGTGAAAATGGGATATGAGAAAATGGGGCAAGTCAAGAGGAAATATTAATCAAAAGATGAGAAATCATCAAAGAGTTTAATGTTCATAAAGAAACTTGTCAAATACTTGCATGCGAGTAAAGCCTCTACATGTTTTACATGTGATACACTAGAATAGTATACAACATGTAGGCAGGAAATAACAGAACTATCATAAACATGGACTGAGTGTGAAATGAAATACACCTTCTCTATAATATGGGGTGAGAAAGAATATATACACATATTCTATGAGCATGATAGGATACACATCTGCTCTAAGTGGGGTATGATACACATCTTCTCTTTCGTATATATGGTAGGATGTAACAACATGGTGTAAGCAATATCAAATCTACATAATTAGATGTAATAAATTATTCTAGTAAGTTGCCATATGATGTGTAAAAAAATTTTGCAAGTTCACTTCAAATAAAAGGGATGAAAACATGCATATTATAACGATTTGGGGTTAAAGGACCCATAGGCCAAGATTTCACAATTTCAATTTTCAAAAAGATAAAAAACATTTCATAAGGAATGTTCTTTAAGATAAGATTTCAAGAGAGATGCAAAAAAAATTATATATTCCAGAGATACGCCTCATTAAGTAACATTAGGACACCAAGTCATATAATGCCCAAATTAGATGTGGAGATACACATACCTTGAATTTGATCACAACATATCTAGGGTCAAACCCTAGAGTCCAAGGTTAGGATAATCACCTAATAGTAATGCATATGAAATTCAAGTTAAATTCCATTAAATATTCAAAACCTTAAAATCAACTTAACATCTAAATGGCTTAGGTCTTGAAACAATTCCAAATAAATAGGTTATAATTTTCCAAGCTTCAAAATTTTGCATATTTTTCTAACTTTCCAATTATTTGTAATGCAATTTTCAATATTAATAGTTCTTTAGTTCTAAAAAATGAAAACCTCCATGAAGAGATGATTGTACCCACCACATTGTGATTTCAGAACAATGCACGTGATAGGGAAATGAACTGATCTTTGTGATGCATAAACATGTACAATTAGAAATCAAACTTGAACAAAAATGGAGAGAATTCCCATTAGAAAAAAAATTAGGGTGAGGGGAAAACCATGTACAATCCACCCTTAAAAGTTCTTCTCCAATTCTTGAAAACTAAAACCTTGTTAATCAAACCACAAGTTGACCTTCATTCTAATGAAATACCATCGACCTAAGCTCAAAATCTTGTTCTAGAGTGACCACAATCCTACTGACACTTCACTCAGGTATTAAGGAGGCTAGAAGCAATTGTAGGTACCCTCACCATGGAAACAAGGAGGGGAAGGGCTCAACCCCCCATATAAGAAATCATACTCCTCCAAGAAAACCAAACAAGTCTGAAACAAATTAGAAAAGTTAGTATCATAGAAAAAGGGAAAACAATAACAAAATAGTAGATACACCATGGAGATATCATATAGGTAAAGCACAATAAAATATGATAAAGAGATTTACCATTCAAGATGATAAAATGAAGACGCGAGAGGCTTCAGTAGACCACCTCAAACCCTCTAGTGTCATTTATTGGTCATAAGAGGGTCCAACAAGCTCTACCAAAGAGGTAATAGTGAGAAACAACCCCTTAATTTGGTGAAAGAAACTCGCCAAAAGCAAGAGGAGACGAGAGCCTTGGGCCACTTGGAGGAATCCTTATCAACATTTTGGCCAAGGAAATTGGTCTAAGACCTCACTATACCTAGTCGGGAAACCTTATGAAGTTACCCACTGTGATAGAGTGAACTTTTGAGTTTCTTGGTTACTCAATTTGATGATTCAATCATGGATTGGATATTGGAATAATCAAATTTGAGTCCATATGTATATGAGATAATGTGGTTAGTCTCACTTGGGTTTACATATTATAATGACAAAAATGATAGACTTGAAGTATATTTTGATCATATGAAGGTAATCCAACTAATTTGACAAAGAATGAAAGTCTTTTGATGTTAATATCATAGTTTTTTTTTGATGAAATGTTAATATCATAGTTAATACCCTTAAGTATGTGCTATTTTTGGATCAAATGGTGTATTGGTCAAATAGTGGTACCTTGACACCAAAATCTAATGAAATGTAGTTATGATGATGATGATGAAGATATGGTTATATTTTCAAGAAATTTCGAGTATTCTAGAGGGAGATATTTAGGTTTGGAATAGGCCTACTGATGTTTATTTTAAAGTACTTGGGACCAATGTTTCATATTAGAAACTTAGGCTTTTGATCAATGTTGACACGCCCGTGGTGCTGGGTGGAGGCCATGAATAGGCTTTGTGCAGGGCTTTTTGGAGCCCTTAGATATGTTGATCGGACGGTGTCTCGACTTTCTACTTCATTGCAGTTACGACTCACCGTAGAGGACCTCTCCCCACTATGTGATGCTCTGGAGTCATGGCAGAGAGGAGTTTCTGACTGAGCGGTTGTATTAGGCTCGTCTGACAGAGGACAACAACCATTCAAAAGGGTCTTTTGATAATCATTTAATGGGGAACGAGTCTTGCTTCTCCATTGCTTATCCTCTGCTTTTTGCAATTTGGGCGTATGAGAATGATACACAGTGATAAAAGAGGGGAAAGGGAGCCCAGGGTCAATATTGTTTATCCCAGGATGTTCCTCGCATCCATGGAGGCAAAGGAAGGATTTGTAGACAGTTTAAAGATGTTTCTCACCACAATCAGATAGTGAAGAATCAACCAGCAGGTCTCTACGGGAACAAGGTGGAGACCGAAGGAGAGGAAGGCCACAATAGAAGGAAAGCCTGACTTGTAGGGTCTGCTCCGTCGCGGGTCAAGGAGTAGTTGTGGGTAGAGCTTCAAGCCTCCCCGTCTCCATATTCAAGATCTTGGAGTCTGCACGCACCTCTTGGAGGTCTTGCTTGCTAGACGATTGTCGAGGATGAGGAATCCCTATTTCCTCCTCCGGTTGCTGATTATGACGGCTTCATGGTGGAGCTCTAACGGGAACCTCAGGATCTGATTGGCTGAGAAGGACAACAGGGGATAAGTAGACAAAGCTTCCAGTCTCACGAATCTGAGTTGAAGAGGGCCGGATCCGCACCAGCTGTTTGACGGAGAGGAGCTTAATGGCGGCGGCTCGTGCCCCAGGAGACGGACTCTCGCAGACGCCAGAACGCGAGAAGGAAAAACAGGGAGCGGGCGGTCTACTTCCAAGACCATCCGGCTCACCTTTAATTTGTTCAGGTTATGTGGGCACGTGTTCTTGGAGAACTTGGAAAGTTGAGAGTTGTGTGTCCACCTGACGTATAGGTGGACTCGTTGTCTTAAGATTCTATTGTTGAGTGGTAGTACATGTATATGTAAAAATTTGTTGTTTAGGGCCTGTTTGGTAGGGTGTAGCCGGATGACAAAGTGTGTATTTAATGTACATTTTTACATTGCGAACTCACACAACTACACCCTACTACACCCAACCAAACTAGCCCTTAATATGTAATATGAAATTTGTAATAAGTCATCTTGTAATTATATGTTGAATGGTGAACATGTGTTGTGGTTTGTTTATTGTTCATGTTCATGTGCTACTATTGTTTTCTTCTAGCTTCCTCTGATTTTCTTCTTCTTAGCCTAGTGTGTGGTGCTCAAATTGGGATTCTCGTTGAGGTGAGGTTTCAGTTTGAATGTCACATATCAGATTGAGTTTTAGAAAATTCAAGGACGTCACAGGTGGTATCAGAGCATGAACAATAGCAAAGCCTAACATTTGCTCATTATGCAACTTGAAACTAAAGAACCTTGAGCTTAAAAAATCTTTAGGGTTAGACCAATCATCTTTTAGAGACTAGATCTGACCTAGCCTCTAGGTTAGCACCTAGACGTCTGAGAACTAGGTCTAGACTAGTGCTTGTTTTATAGCAAGTCCTAAGATGTCATTATTTCCTTATAATGCGGCGGTATGGGACGTTGTCTTATTAGGAAATGATGTGCATCAAGGGAAGAGAAACCCTAGACATATGGCGCTCGTTGTCTAGAGTAGCTATACTAGTCTACACCATGTTCTCACCCTTTTCACTAGTTTTCATGGCATTGTACTCTCTACTATGTGTGGGACACTCATTTTCTAAATTTGGTTTTGGATTCTAACCGGATCGAACCCCGATGGTTTTCTATGACGCATGTATTATCGGAGAAAAACTATACAATATTTTATTATATATGTAAGTATTACAAAAAGTGTGTCCCCACACATGTATGAGTAGAAGGTGGTCCTATAGTGAAAGTGAGTTACATCAGTCTGGAAGAGAGAGTAGTAATAGATCATATGTCTAGAGCCTTGTTGGAACATGTGATAGATGGAATAGATGAAATAAGATTAGATGACGGTCTAAGTATTATATAGATGATATAAGATGGTTTGTGATGATATGTGTTCATCTTTGAGGACCTAAGTTCATATTTGAGGATTTGAGATAAGTTTTGATGATGCAAGTATGTATTTTTCCATAAGATAAGATAAGCTAAGTTAAGATAAGAATGTGAACCAGCACGAGCTTCAAGCTCTTTTACAAAGGAGGACCAATTTTAGTTTTAACTCCAGAGAGAGTGAGGCCCAAAGGGAGGAGGTCAGAGAACCTAAACTCCAAGATATGAAAATTATGAAAAATATGTGATATGTGTCCTAAACTAGACTACTCCTAAGTGATTGAGTTGAGTTTCTTTATGCATGATTCCCTTGGTCTTGTTGAACTCTAGATGTCCTTCAGAGGACAAAACCCTAGAGATAGAGAGAGGTTGGTTATATATATGTACATGTGAATATGAATATGAGTACCTGCCATCTGGGTGAGGGAAAGAGAGAGTTCTAAGACCCTGGAGGAGGTAAATGTGTTAGTTTATGTAAAGCCTCAAGCTCGAGTTGATGGTACCTTGTAGGAATCTAGTGGTTGCATATATAAGAAATTTTTGGGTAAGCATGTCTTATGGGTAGAGAACTGATGGAAAAGGTGTCATATTTTTGTTTGTTTTGTGCTTATGCGTCTAGAGCTTGTAAAACAATCAACTAATTCCAACGAGGTAGACCTGATAACCCTAGACCGAAGAGGGATGATAAAGTTTGTGCTTATGAGATACTCATAGAGTTGAGTGAGCTCAGAGAGACTGAGCATGGCATAATCCTAGAGATAAGGGTTAGGAGAACCTTACTTGTCTAGATAACGTTTTGTCATATGGTTGACAAGCCAATTGTATAAGTTGATTTAGCACAACCATGATAAAACATATGTAAGAGTGTGATCTTATCTTTAGATGAGATACACAAATATGATATGATGGAAACCCAGAGATGGTTTAATAGATATCAATGCATAAATGGTTAACCATACACATGAATAATGATGATAATGTGACATTGATGGTTAATCTAGTGATGGAGACACTAATAAAATTTGCAACCAAATATGTAAGTGAAATGCCCTCATATAAATGATATGTGTCAATGTTGGTAATGAATAAAGATATTGTGCATTGTCTAAAAAATTAGCACAATGAAATGATGATGGAATCTTGATATGATATAGATGGATAAACATGGTCATATATAATTAACCCTTCATAAAAAAATTATTAGATAATGTTTTGAAAGCCTCATAGGAATGGTTAAATAAGTTCTAGACTTCTTGTTTGTGGGTATGTTGCACCTAGAGTGGTGCCCTATATGTGGAATAAGATCTTTGGTTTTCCTTGGAGTAGGAAGGATGCTTAATTTTGAGGATGAAATTTCTTTTAAGATGTATATGATGTGTTGGATTGGACTTTGCCTTAATTTTGAGAATGAAATTTATTTTAAGGTGTGTAGGATGTGATAGAGTGAACTTTTGAGTTTCTTGGTTACTCAATTTGATGATTCAATCATGGATTGGATATTGGAATAATCAAATTTGAGTCCAAATGTATATGAGATGATGTGGTTAGTCTCACTTGGGTTTACATATTCTAATGATAAAAATGATAGTCTTGAAGTATATTTTGATCATATGAAGGTAATCCAACTAATTTGACAAAGAATGAAAGTCCTTTGATGTTAATATCATAGTTAATACCCTTAAGTATGTGCTATTTTTGGATCAAATGGTGTATTGGTCAAATAGTGGTAACTTGGCACTAAAATCTAATGAAGTGTAGTTATGATGATGATCAAGATATGGTTATATATTCAAGAAGTTTTGAGTTTTCTAGAGGGAGATATTTAGGTTTGTAATTGGCGTAATGATGTTTATTTTGAAGTACTTGGGACCAATGTTTCATATTAGAAAATTAGGCTTTTGATCAATGTGCTTGGTTTTGGGTGGAGGCCACAGATAGGCTCTGTGTAGGGCTTTTTGGAGCCCTTAGATATGTTGATCAGATGGTGTATGGACTTTTTACTTCAATATTGTAGTTATGACTCACCGTACAGGACCTCTCCTCACGACGTGATGCTCTGGCTCATCTAACAGAGGCCAACAACCATTGAAAAGGGTCTTATGATAATCGTTTAATGGGGAACGAGTCTCATTTCTCCATAGCTTCTCCTCTACTTTATTCAATTTGGGCGTATGAGAATGATACATAGTGAGAAAGAGGGGAAAGGGAGCCTAGGGTCAGTATCATTTATCCCAGGATGTTCCTCAACATCCATGGAGGATGCCATGATAAGCAAAGTTGAGTTCACTGGAGGTGAAGGAAGGATTCGTAGATAGTTTACAGATGTTTCTCACCACAATCAGATAGTGAAGAATCAACCAGTGGGTCTTTGCTGGAACAAGGTCGAGACCAAAGGAGAGGAAGACCACAAAAGAAGGAACACCTAACTTGTAGGTCCTGCTCTGTCGCAGGTTAAGGAGGAGTTGGGGGTAGAGCTTTGAGCCTCCCCATCTTGTGTGGAAGGCATACTCGAGATCTTGGAATCTCCACACACCTCTTGGAGGTCTTGCCTTCTAGACGATTGACGAGGATGAGGAATCCCTATTTCCTATCCTCCTACGATTGCTGGTGATGACGACTTCATTGTAGAGCTCCAACGGGAACCTCAAGATCTGAGTGGCTGAGAAGGACAACATGTGGTACACGTCAACACAATATTCAAGAATATCGTACTCAGTATGCATGCGTGTCTTGTTACATACCTCTCATTACTAAGCTTGGCAATAAGATAAAACTAGTACTTGACAGTAATAAAAAGATATAACAAAAAGGCATGTACTTGAACAAAGATATTTATTAGCAAAAGAGAACACATATTTTAAGCACATTTTCCATTATATCATCTATGCATTTGCAACATGAGGGAATAAAGCATCATCTCAGCTACCAAAGAGTTTAAGATGTAAGGCCTTATGATCTACTACCAAAGAGTTAGATCATTGTACATTGTGATCTGCTACAAAAGAGAATGATCACTTTCCAACACTATTCTACCAAAGAGAATTAATGCTTTCATATAATGGAATAGATATATTATGTTTCATTTGTTCATAGCCATAAGTATGGAAAATTAAGCAACATATCATTTGAGAACAATCATTGCAATAAATACCATATGCCAAGTATTTGTACACACATAATACAAGCATACTATATAATAAGCCAAGTAAGAGGTAATGGCGTACCTAGATCACAGATATCCTAATCATCACATATTCCTTCGGTCAACTCTAACCTTGGTCAACTCTGATTAAGATAAGATCATATATTATCATCAGTTTCTCATCATCTCAACCCTAGTTGATTTCTTAGGGTGTGTTTTACTCCTTAAGATATCTCATTAGTGCTTGTCTTATCTTCTTGTCTTTACTTACATTCTTGTCTTGGAAATCTTAATGATATCACTTTATAATTATGTTACAGATTAGTATAGATATATCTAAATATTATGTTGCATATAATTATATGCACATATTAACCCTATGTTACATGTATTAATCATGTTAGGCTTTGAAACCATTAATTATGATTCATCACCATCTAATCATGAATTATGTGCATAAAATTAATATGCTAGTTTCACATTGTGTTCCCTATATTGTTATGAATATATTCTAGAATTTCCAAGATTTATTTGGCATACTTGTAATTATTGCATATTAATTATGGTTATCAACCCTAATTATCCATATGGAGAAATTTACATGATTTCGTGCATCAACGTCATAATCATTGACCTTCAATGGATTATAAACATGGTTTAGGATTTAATGACATGTTCTGATAATTTTTAGGACATTGTTTGATATTTATTACTCATGAAACAAGTGTAATGCATCATACATGATATCAAAATGATAGAAGCATCAAAAGGTTGATATTATGGTTTCATGTGATTCTACTCATTTTTCTGAACATATTGATATTTTCCTGGGAATTATTAGATATCCGAGCTATTTATTATGGATTATACAAGTTTTGATCATTTTAGATGATAAATACCTTGAATGGCCAATCGGTGATTTCCATGTGTCCACTTGGGGACGTGGCTCTTTGTTGGTCTGTGGTAGTGACCCGCCCTGGCTTAGAGGTGAGCCGGACAGTCTGTGAACTAAACCGCCCCTCCCTCTTTTGCCTTCTTGCATTCTGGCATCCCCGAGAGCCCGTCTCGTAGGGAACGAGCCGCCACCATTAAGCTCCTCTCCAGTAAGCAGCTGGTGCAGATCCAGCCCTCTTCAACTCAGATTCGTGAGGCTGGAAGCTTTGTCTACCTATCCCTTGTGTAATCTTTTGTTTAGGTGATGTGGACATGTGTTCTTGAAGAACTTGGATAGTTGAGAGTTGTGTGGTGAGATGATGTACAGGTGGGCTTGTTGTCTTAAGATCACGTTGTTTAGTGGTAGTACATGTATAAGTCATCGTGTAATTATATGTTGAATGGTGAACATGTGTTTTTTTGTTTATTGTTCATGTGCATGTACTACTGTTGTTTCTTGATGAATTCCTCTAATATTCTTCTTCTTATCCTAGTGTGTGGTGCTCAAATTGGTATTCTCGCTGAGGTGAGATTTCAATTTGAACGTCACACATCATATTAAGTTTTAGAAAATCGAGGGACGTCACACCCACACAACCCAAAATAGGGATTAAACAAATCAAGGTAGGACCCTAGATGTGGCAGAGAAAAAAATCGAGGGAGGTGGATGAGCAGAGAGGGAGAGATAAGAGAGAGAAAGAGAGTTAATGAAAAACTAGGTTGGATGTTTCATTTTCTAGTCAAGGTACAAGATGATCTCTTACCCACAAGATCCAAATCTGATAGTTCATGTTGAGCCCACATCAATAAACAAAGATGGATAAATAAAACCTCACATGACGACTAGACTTTAGGAAAGGCACATATTAAGATCAATCAATCCTATTTTAATTTATGTTATCTTATTTAGTATGTCTATATTAGCAAATAAAGCCCAACTATGTTAAATATTTGTTCCTACACTAATTTTGGCATGTAGAATCTAATTTTGGCTTTAACTTCCTATTTTGATATCCTTTATAGGAATTTATTAGTATTTATTAAATAAATATTGGTGCTAACTTAGTTATCATATTCGATATTCATGATAATTTTGGGATTAACCACTCATAAGGGATGTCTTTCTAAATTTATTTTCCTTAAATGCCTCACACCACTTTTGTCTCTTAGTTAAATATTAAATAGATAAAGACAATTTAAATTAAACTAATTGTGTGATAAATCCAATTTATACATATTTATTCACATACATGACTTGTTGGTATCCTTAAGGATATTAATTATGTATGTGACAATTTTTGTAACTATTTAAAAAGATTTTCAAGTAAACTACATTGCCTTGAATCAACCCAAGGTTCATCAATGTGCATATTCCTTTCCATTACTTGTATTCCACAATATAATCCATTTTTGTATATTAATGTGTCATGTTATTATTATTTGGGCTCCACAATGAACTTAGGGTCAAGGATTGCAACCAAATATATTATATATACCCAAATTAGGTACATGAAGATGTATTAGTTGTTTGTGCATAAATAGATAATTTGAGTTAACTATTATTCACAAAGCCTATTATCACCTATTCATGGAATCATAATTCTATTGGGTAGTAATTCTAGGTTTTGGTATTTTACATGTTAGGTTGCTTCTTTCTCAGATACATAGATATTTTCTTGTATGCATCTCTATTTATGTTCCTCCTCATTATGTTGTATTTGAGGATTAGGGAGTCGAATATGGGTCTTCTTGCTTCATCTAGACTGAAAGTTATCTGGTTGGTTCAATGGATGATACTTGGTTCAAATTATTTATTGAATGTGAGTTTTTCAGAAGGGACATATATTTGTGTGTAATTCTAATGGGTGATCAAGTATTCGGGCTGAAATTGATGAGTTTCATGAATATAATTTGAATGGAACTTGAATGGGATGGAATCTTCATTTTTTGCATGTTTTTATTTCTCTCGGCATTTGGTTACAAAATTATGATTCTTAGATAATAATTGTAAATATTTCTCTTACTCATAAAGTTGGAAGTTCTCATCTACTTCTCCTTTCAATTGTCATTTCTTTCCACCCATAGACTTGGTTGGAAACTTGGTGGCGACAGGAACAATAGAATCATTAAAGTTTTTATCCACAAACACAACATACAAATCTTGTCAACAATAATATATTGGTAAGGAAGGCTGTGAGATATACCTTGTCATGGAGTAGAACCAACGATGTTGCTTATGAGTAATATAGACACAATGAATAGGTTGATGATATTCCTCAAATGTAGGCAAAAAGACATATGCATCTCTCTATCATCCTTAGAGATGATGGGAACTCTACATCACACTACAGGAGCTAACAAGAAAGAAGCAACATTTATGTTAGTGACGTGCTAGCATTTCACTATCTCTCCTTCTTTCTTTCTCTTTGTGGGTGATGATAGTTAGGGCTCACATGTCAAATGGTGTAACCAGAACCTAACCTTCATACCCCTCTAAACAGAAGAGACAAGGAATATTTGTAAGACCATCGGAAACCAAAAGACAACTGGGTGTATTTTAAGCGAACTGTTTGTAGACAACTAGTAAACTACTGGCCAGTACAATAGGGTGTCTAGTCTACATCAGAACCTTTTGGAAAAAGTTAGTTGACTTATTGATCCAATAAATTGACCAATTAGACTCTCCAGTTGACTGAGTTTGACTGGTCTCTGCTCTACAACCAATTGGATTTTCCATTTGATCATTTGTCCTATCCATTTGGTCGATTGGACTTGACAATTAGTTGACCAGGCTTCTGGTCAGTCTATCATTTGATCTAATTGATCACCAAAACCTTTTAGTAACCAATTAAATATGTGTCCATGGTTATACTCATATTCCATGTGCATCATATGTGTGTGACTAAATAGGTTCCAAATTATGTTGGTTGTGATGTGTATAATCATATTATGACTTTCCAACAATTGGTAGCTAGTAAGACTTCATTGCCACTTAAGTAATTGGAGAAGTTGGAGGACAACTTCAACATAGTTCTCTGACTAGTGTTATAGAAATTGTATAATATCATGATCTCATTTGTGAGTCCTCAACCAGAGCCACATGTCATTGAGTCATACTTTCTCATGATATTAATGTATATGTTCAATATATCATATTACAACAAACATAATAATTGGGATTGTCTTTATTATTAATTAAATCAATTACAAAGTGTGTCATTACAATCATCACATGAGTGGCTCTTAGGGCATACTACCAAGAAAAATACCCTTAGTGACAAAGGGTTCAAGGTGGACAAGGACGACCTAAAGAAGGATCAATTTTGAAAAGTTTCTAGAGTTAGTAGTTGTTAGCATTGAGGATGAACTTTTTTTGAGACATTGTAACCCCCCCGGAGGATCCAGATTATTGACCCCACCTTGATAGTGTAAGCCCCCCACCCTAACTACCCACACATCTGGGGTAGTGTGTAAACTCAAGAAGGGGCCATTGTGCATGACATGACCAATGAATTCTCAGGACGCACAATCGGGGATTCAAACTCGGGTCTCTACTCTAAAGATATTGACCCTTCTTCACTGAGCTTCCACCTGGGTGGCGAGGATGAACTTCATGATAAGACCTACAAAGGCTAAGATTTTACCACACTATTGGAACAAACACAATTTTGTTAAAACCTGTAACTCAAGTATATAATTATTACATCAAGTTTTTATTGGCATTGCCATAAGTCCAGTAAGTAAACTTATGGAGGTCAAGATTAATTGATCAACTTTTAAATTGTCATGCTTTAATTTTTTTTGCAAAGTATATCCCAATATAATTTTACTAGATGAGAAATAATTACACCTATAATAGGTTGAAGGTGTGCAACTTTTTTGTGAGTGTGGGGTGGACATCTGTTCCTATTGTTTTTTCCCTTTTTATCCCAAAAAATATTTAAGGTCGCATGTCATAGTATGTGGTGATAAAATAGATGTGTGAGGGGAAGGGGGTGTAGATGGGAAGGGGACATTATTAAAAGCTATTGTTTGGTAACATGTGCATGGGGAAAAGAATAGGTATGAGTAAGTACTTAAAGAATGTTGTTTGCTACCTGGATACATGGATGATGAGAGAAAATCATTTTATAAGAAAACACCCCATGAAAGTGTAAATTCTATGCATTTAAATTGTAGACAAACTCAAAGGAAACTCTTTTTGACATAAACAATAAAGTTTTTCTTAGAAAAAAAATAGCATTGACAGGTATTTCTTCATTGTATGTCCTGAGAAACATCGTGCGACAATCGTAATAGGGATACATTGTATATGATCTAATTGTCAATGAAAGGTAACTCCACATATTGTATTTGTTTCAATATTAAGATATTAAATAAGTATAATAACGTCCTCAAAAATTTTTAATAGTTGATATACAATTTGGGTTGAGGGTCTTGATATGAGGTCATATCTATACTTTAGAGTATTCATTATTATAATCCAATCATTATTTTTAATATAATAAGACAACAATAATACACAAAAATAGTATCCATGATGAATGACGACTATGTCTCTTTAGTCATGACATTGGATATCAATTCAGAGATATATGTACTTCTTAGAGAATAAATTGTATTAGAAAAATCCACTTTGAGAATTATTCATGGTAGCCATGTCATGATAGAGTCATATCTCAATGTGATAGTGGTGACAATGATCTAAAGACATGAAGTCACTACAATGATCACATGTTGTTCTACGTACTTGAACACTACCCAACACGACTCTAAATAATGACTACCAGACGGATAGAGATTGGGTGCACTTTGACACTTAAGAAATATTGTGAGTGATGTATATGGAATTGGTCCCTCCTATTGGAATGATATCCTGGTTACTTTGTAATTGAGACTATGAAATGCATGAAATCCTCATGTGAGTCAACATATGATAATGAGCTCACACAATCTTAATAGTATGCTCTGGTTCAAGGAACACATATTGGATATTAATATGATGACTATTCCATGCCTTGGGTTCAATTTAGGTATCCATGACAAAGAGATTATACTATCATGGTAATATTGGTCACTTATAGGTTAAAGTTATTCTCAACTTATTCCTATTTCATGGGAAACAATGATGTGTTGCAAAATACCTCTCTTTGCTTGTGAGGTCTCTAACATCAATGCCAATGTAATCTAGAACCTACATGGTCACTGATGCAACCCTATTTTAGGGCTTCATCTTGTGTCTTATGTTCAATCAAATCTATATCTGTTAGAATGCATCTCATTTCCCTCAATATGTGTCTTATCATCAAATTCACTTATGGACATTCTTTGTGTGTTTTCGAGGTACTTGGACCATGCTTGGATGGTCCTAAGAGAAGTAGGGTGATCCTAGGGTTCCTCCACCATTGGAGGGGTCCAAGGAAGGTGTGGCATATTCCCCAACCTACCCCTAGTGGCCAAGACTAAAGTGAAGAAAAAAAGTCCATGAGAACATAAATTTCAAGATCAAAGTGCCTTAGAAGACCTCAATTTGGCTATGGTGCAAAGGAACGACCGTTTTGATCAAGCCGTTTTCATAATAGATTCATAGAGATGAAGCAAAGGAACTCAAGTTCAGTGACACAACCATGCTAAGGAAGACCCAAGACAACCATGATACTAGAGCTCAGCACGCATGTGCCCATCAAAACAACCACCACTTTTCCAACCTAGAATGGTTGTCTAACCTGCCATGGATGTGGCACCATCAACCCACCATGACCATGATGACAAGAAAAGCCATACCACCAGTCCCACAAATCCAAAACAACAACCCAACCCATTTCCATTCCGCACCACATCCATTTTACCCCACCATGGTTGTTCTTCCTATTACCCCCCACGGTTGTACTTCCTATTACCCCCCACGGTTGTGCTACCTGGAAAACCTAGCAGTAGTTTTGCAATGTAGTTTCCCATTATACCCTCACTAGATCTAGTGCTTCCCCACTACCTACATATACTTGAATGGTGGATGGAGCATGAGGTTAGTCACTCTTAGATGCCTCTCTACCCATCCTAGCACCCTCTTATCCATTCCCACTCCATTTCATCTTCATTCCACACCTTCCACCCTAAAACCCTCCTTTTTAGGGTTTTGGCCACTTTCCACCACACACCCATGCCATTCCACATTGGAGGAGAGAGGCTCTTGAGTTGTTGTTGCTGGGAGGTGGAGAATGAGGAATCTCCACTGAGCTACATAGCTTTTGACTAATCTACCCTCTTCTTTTTTCTCCATTTTTGTATTTTCTTGTTCTATGAGTAGCTAGGCCCCTTGGGCACGCTGTTTGGGGTCAAAAATGTTACTTTCATACCATGTTGGGGGGGGGGTAATGATATGTAAACATTGTAATTTCATTTTCTATTGATTATGACTACTTCTATTTCATTTCCCATAAATTTCTTGTTGGTTTCTACTTGAAATGACCTAGTTTCTAGGGAAATTGCTTATATGTAGCTAATTTGGGGAATGAATTTGAGTCCCCATTAGTGGATCCCTATATTGCTATTCACCTACCTACATGCTAATCAATTCTCCTACACCTAGTTGAGAGATCTAAGTAGCTAGTTTAGAAGCATTTAGTGTAATCAGTTTAAAGCTTCATAAAGGCTAGATGGTAAGTGATGTGAGGCTCAAAACCTCATTTCCACCTTCCATTACTACCCTCAGCCCCTAATTTCCCTAGGAGATTCTATCCTACAAACATAGACTTGATTAGATCCTAATAGATTTTCACCTAAGTCCTAATCCACATGAGCCTTTCAAGGGTGGATAGGAGGTGACAGGGACTAGTTCCCTTATACACACCCTACCCCATCCATGGCCAATTAGAAGTTTAGATAAATTCATTAGGATCTATCTTGTTATTTGGTTTGGTAATCTAAGTAAAAGAGTAATGTTTACATGTTGTCACCCCCAACTCAATTGACAAATAGCATTCAACCAAATAGCCCACACTTCCCATAATCGTCTAAAACCCTAATTTGTCTTCTTTCTTAGCTTGTCTTTACTTGTTTAGTTCTTTACTTGATTGATTAGTCTCTTTCCTTGTTCTTACTAGTTTAGGTCTTTAATTTTTCTTTGGTCGTAATTGCTATGTTAGTGTATAGTAGATCTCTTCTTTCTTGCCTTAGTGTAATCTTTCTTATCCTCATTTTCTTTTCTCATTAGTACTAGTTGTCTAGGGTTAACTTAGGTTTTGATTCTTGTTCTCCTTTAATTTCTTGTTCACCATTAGTGTATTCAACCAAAACCAACTTTAAACCCTTTAACTCTATACTCAAGTGTAGGAACATAGATCTAGTGCCCCTTCTCTCGCTTGCATTTGACCCCTGACTTGCTGCTTTCTTATACTATAACACAACCCCTTGTGATTTCATGTGAAGTGTGCTAGTTTATGCGAGAGAGCCTATCAAGGCTTTATAAATTTGAAAGACTCCTGTTGTGTGTGCTTTGGGGTGCATCCAATCAAATCTTATTGTCCAGGTGAGCCTCAAAGTGAAAAACACACCAAGATTTCTGGTTTTGTTGCTGGGATAGAAAGTGCCATGGCTTCCTAGTAGTTTTGGTGTGATATCTCCCCTTAAGGACTGTATTTTTCTAGTTTACTCATCTATGTTGGAAAAATGCACCAAGCTTTATGGCACCATTTCCCGGGAGAAAGGTTCTTGACCTTGCTAGTTATTTATCTTTGATATTTTCCTAGTGCCCTCACCATTGTTGTTCTCTATTCTTTATTCTTTATTCTTTGTATTATTTTTGCATATTGGTTTGCTAACTTGTCCTCTTTTGTTTTATTGTGCCTTGTGCATGTGACAAGAAATCCATGGAAGACAAGATGGGATATCAAAATGCACCTCACATGCCATCCATGAATACATCACCTAGAAACTACAAATCTTCAATTGCAAATAGAGTTAATTTTTGGATCCTAGGATGGGTGATTGGGTTCTCTAGAGGGGGGTGAATATAACTGAATACACTTAAACAAAATTCATTAGACCTTCAAGATATATCATAAGATAAGGTTGCTAATATGGGAATTTGAGTGCAACTAAAACATACATAGCAAGGATTAGAGAGATTGAACACACACCAATTGACAAGCTATGTAGAGTCGTTCCATACATCAAACTAGAAGTATGTCAGTCTACTACATAGAGAGGTCAACCTATATGATTTTTTAACCATGTCTACTCCTTATATTCACTTATAAGAGTTACAACATATGACCTTCCTTTTTTGAGACAAGGATATCGTACCGAAGGACTTACCTATCCAACCAAGAGTCTTTTACCTACCAAGTACTTACCCACTTTTCAAGGAGTCTTCTTCCTTCACCAAGGACTTACCCACTCTTACACAAATCTTCAGACTTTGAGGAATTACCCAGTCTTCTTGGATCTTCTTGCTTTGACTTCACCTTCACCAAGGAGAAGCTTTCGACAAGGACTGCCCCACTTGAGCAAGGAGTCTTCAGCCTTCAACAAGGGCTTACCCACTCTTACTACAAGTCTTCGACCTTGTTATTCACCAAGGGACTCCTTCTCTTGTTCTTCTTTACCTCTCTTAGCCAAGAGAGAGAAATCTTTATCTTCATGGTTGAAAGGAGAGATTGAGAGGTGGTGGAAGTGAGAGCCTCACAAGATATACATGTAGGACTAGCTCTCTTACAAAACTCCTACTCACTCTAATGGATGATGCAAGTGATTAAGCTTAGAGAGAGAGAGGAGCTTGTAGGATGCACTCAAATATAGAATAGGGACCTTCATAGTGCTTGTCTAACCATGGAATGAAACCCAAGAGGTTCTATTTATAGTTGGGGATGCCTAGAAACCTTTGGTAACACTTAATGTCAAATACTAGCCATTTGGGAAGTTGCAAAAAATATTTTTCGAGTTTTGCAACAATCCAACGGCTAAAAGCACTTTTTAATGCACTTCTCCATATAGTGCAATTGGTCGAGTTTCAATAAAGATAACTCGATCGATCCCACTATGTGACAAGACCAATTTCAGCCATCAGTCGAGTTTGTCCTGGTGGCAACTCGACCGATCCACTTAAATCAGTTTTTGTTTGTAGAGGGATCGATTGAATTATATGAAGAAACTCGACCGATCAAAAGTCATTTTCAAAATCCAATAAGGATCAGTTGAGTTTGCAACTCGACTGATGAACAACCTGATGTGAATTTTGGAAAATGACTTTTGAGTGCTTAAATATTCGATCTAAGTGCTCCTAATTTTATCTAAGCTTAATTACAAGTCATACAATCATTACAAGTGATTTTAATCTTAATTACAAGTCATACAATCATTACAAGTGATTTACAACATGATTCTAATGCATTTACATCATATTCCATAAATGTGCACTTGTATTGACTTTGACTTGTCTTTTCTCCAAGTTAAGATGAACAATTTAGGGCATTTGGAGTGTGTCTATACCTAATCTGAAATCACTCAAGTAAAATCATTAGACACAAATAAGTGGAATGGTTTAGTCATCATCAAAATAAGGGTTTGGTCAATTTAGACCTAGAGTCAACATTGACCTAGATTTAACATGATCAAAATCTAGAGGAGAAATTCTCCATCCCTCCCAGTCTTCTTGGGCTCTTTCCCACCTTCTACAACTTAGAGGGTGAGAACCCCTACAAGCACTTGGATTCTTTTCTTAAAGTATGCTCTACCTTCAGGATATGGACATCTAGTGATGACTCAATAAGGATGACCTTGTTATCATTCTCCCTTAAAGATGAGAACAAATATTTGTATGATTTGAGAACTGACATCATGAGTTGGATGACATGAAGAATGCCCATTTGTAAAATTATATTCTATTTCAAGGTTTACACAAATGCGATGTGCACAATGAGTTTCAATCAAATGGGTAATGAGCAATTCCATGATGCTTGGGAGAGATTCTAGAAGATGTTGAGAGAGTGTCCCCACCATGAAATCTCATTATGGAAGCTTATGCAATCCTTTCACTCTCATCTCTTTCCAATGGGTCAAGCTATAGTGGATTCTTCTTGTGGAGGAGCTTTCATGGTTAAGCCATCTGAGGAGACATGGCCCTTGCTTGAGCATTTGGTGGAAAACTAAAGGATCTAAGATTCTCACTTGATTAATAATGGTGACCGACCCTATGACGTGACACCCCCAGCTCCTTTAGTCCCATAATTGATGAAGATTTTTGGGCAAATGATGAGCTTTATGGAGAACCAAGTGGGAAGTGTTCCTTGTCACTCGTGCAATTCTATGGAGTCTTTTGGTGATGAAGTGAAGGCACTTCATTCTCATGATAACCCGGAACAACAAAGTTTAATGTATAGATCAAGATTTGAGGATGAAGTTATCTCTAGGTTGAAAAGTTTTGATGATGTGAAATTGAATGTGACAAGGCTTGAGGAAAAAGTGGAGTAGCTCTCTTCAATACTTGTTCTTCAAGAAAAAGGAAAATTGTCGTCCAAACCCATAATGAACTTTAATGAATCAAGTGGACCAATGGGTGCCTCACAAGTTTTCTATAGTCCACCTCCTATGCAAGTGCAACCCATATATCAATTTCAAGGCCACCCAGAGCCTGATATGCCTCCTCCTCATCCATCACCATAACCATTCCACCACTTCATTTACCACCCTAAATGTTCTCCTCCACCTCAATTCCAATACCAAGGGATACCTCCACCTCCTCCACAGCCACAACCTGCTTCCCCTCTCCACCATGAGCAAGGTAGTACTGTGACAGTTCTAAGGAGTGGAAAAGTCATCGAGCAGCCCAAGTATCAAATGGGAAATGGTCATGTGAGCCAGAGGCATGTTGATGAAACAAGGCCGTAAAGAACAAATGGTGATACTATGATTGAAAGTGTTAAGAATGATTATGTGACACCTCAATGTTGAGTATGTGACATCGTCTGTTCGATCTTTTACTCCTTTTATAGGTTCTACATTCCCCAGTGTTCCACCTCATGCCATGCCACAAGAAGGGGAAGTTGCAAAAGTAAGTGAGCCACCATTCCCCGAGGCACCACATGAACCTCCATGTAAAAAAGGAGGCAAAAACACAATGTTAACATTCTAGAGATGTTTCGGCATGTGAAGGTGAATATCTCTTTGTTGGATGCTATCAAGCAAATCCCATCTTATGCCAAGATTATCAAGGACCTTTACACTATCAATATGAAGTCAATGGGGAGGATAACTAAGAAAATCCAATTGACAAAACAAGTGAGCTCTATCAATCCTATGAAGAGAAAGGACCAAGAGCCCCACTTATACCTAGATACATAGGGGGATATTGCACAGACTAGTCCCTACTTCACTTGGGACCTAGTGTGAATTTGATGCCATATAGTGTCTATGTGGAGCTAAGATTAGGGAAGTTGAAGTCAGATCATTGCACTCTCCAATTGGTGGACCGCTTCATTGAAGTGCCTAAAGGAAGAATGGATGATATTTTGCTGATAATAGACAAGGAAAGGGCATCAATGTTCCCAGATGATTTAATTGTTCTTGACATGGATCCAAAGGATAGGAAGATTCCCATCATCTTGGGGTGACCATTCCTATCTACAACTGATGCTGAGATACATGCGTGTAGTGTCACGATGATAGTCTCTTTCATGGACATGAAGATAGAGATCAACATGTTCAAGATCCCAACCCGACAAGACCGATATGAGCATGTTGAGAATGGTCACTTTAAGAGTCCAACTTATTACTTGAAGGATGGAGATCCGAATAGAACACATGGTGATAACTTCTGTGATCAATGGGACAAGGGAAGGCAAATGAGGGAGGTATCTATTTCATGAGTGGACATACAAGGATTCCAAAAGGTTGATTGTTTGAGAGAAGTACAAGAAAGACTAACTAAACAAATAAAACTTAGTACTAGATGGAGGCAATCCACCTAGTTTTGGGGAATTTTTCACCCAACCTTCAATTTTGATACTTTTTGGTTATTTTTACAATTATCTAAGAAAACACACACACACACTTGTTTTTAATAGTTTGTAGATGTGTAGTTGGAAAGTGTGATGAAATGATGAAAATTAGTTGAAATGTGGAAGAGGTTTCATGAAAAATCACTAGGGTTCAAAGATTTGATGTTTTGATGAATTTCAAAACGGAATGACCTACCACAATGTTCTAAGTCCATGGTGGGACACTCAATTCGATACGGAAATATAGAGAAATCAAGGGAGAAGAGAAGACCGGGAATAGTCATGCCAAGCAGCACGACCATGTGACAAGTCAACCACTACATCCATGTGGAGTAGAATGACTATGTCACTAGCTAGCCACCACGACCATGGTACCCAGCATAGCTATGCCAAACGTGGGTCCACCCCACTTAAACACCTAATTCTAGAAGTTCAAGTAACCTAATTCCATTAATTCTTCACGAGCACCATGCCTGTGCGTGTGTTCAGTAGCCATGTAGTGCCATCTAGACTTATCTGAGCTCTGATTTCAACCTCCTTCACCTCCAATAAACTCCCAATCACTTCTAACTATTTCATCTACATCTACCTACCATTTACACTCCATTTCTATCCCAAAATCTCCACTCTCACCTCCATTCCATCCCACATACCCAAAAATCTGAGAAAAAACCTAATTTCCCATGTCTTCCACCCAAAATCCACCTGCAATGAAGAAGATAAAAAAGAAAATCATGGAGAGAACCTAGAACATCCTCTCATATCATCATCGATCTAAAGACAACATATCTTTAGCCCAACCGATGCCTGTAGCTCTTTTACCATCATCGTCGGCCTCTCGCTCTCTTGAAAATGACTTATTTGTCAGTGGTTAATCTAGATGCTTTTATAGATCCCATTATTGAAGAATCCTTCATTCAGCCACAAAGTGTAACTACATATTCTTCCAGGGAAACAAAACTGGACATACCAGTCTAGCATTCCACTACCTCTGCCATGTTGCAAGCTCAAACGCGGTGATTGATACTTGATAATAAGAATGAAGACATGCAAGATGCATAGAATGAAGAGGAACACGTGCACAACATGAGGAGGTACAATATGAACAGTGTGAGGAGGCCCAATACATTAGAGATAGCAAGTTGAAGAAGCCAGTACATCTAGAGTGTCTAACATGTAGGGTGATCGCCACCCACTATGCCCACCATGAGGCAATGGAAGTTTTGGGTATCTTTTCTTTCTTTTTAGGATGTCAAGAAACCTCTTGGATTATTGGGATGTTAATCTCTTTTCAACAGACCTATATTGAGCTGATAGGACAATTCTTTGCCACCCTAGAGAAAGTTAAACATTATGGAGAAGAAGCTCTCCGGTTTAGATTAGGGAATGACAATCACCTCCTCACTGCCAAAATTCTTCACAAAGATTTTTACTCCTATCCTCTAAGTGGAAACCATCCTAGATTAAGGGAGGAAATATACAGACTCAAATGTAAGATATCTGACTATGTGGAAGAAGCTCACTAGACACAACAATTTTGTAGTTGGGAAGTCAAAGACTAGCTTGATCCATAATCCCTACTTGTGTTTAGTTTAGAAAGTGCTAGAGAACACTATATTTGTCTGGTATGAGAAATAAGGAATCTGTACAAAGAAAGATTTTTTTGTATTGGGATGGATGGTGAAGGGAAGGCATGTATATCTAGGGTCATTAATCATTGATCATATGAAGACAATCTTGTCCAAGAGTGAGAAATCTTTAATAATGGGAGGGATTGTGACTTCTATTGCCCTATCTCCAGATCATGATGTGTCTAGATATACCAAGCCAGATGGGGGAAACTCATTAACTTGCAATACTTGATTTTCTCTTCTATGATTTTAGTGGTTGACATGAAGATCATATACCAGGTCAACCCCCTTATGAAGGAATCTCATTTGAGTTTCTTGTTGGTTGTATTAATGACCAAGCTTTAATATTTAAATCTCTTAACTCATTTCTTCCATGCAAATATACATGATCGATTGTAATTAAGGTCATATCCATAGAGAGATAGGATAGTTATGTGCAAAAGTTTTAAAGTTCAACAATCTAGATTGTTTACTCAAGTTTGATTGATTTGATTAAACTAGTTAAAGTGAATAGAGCAAAGTAAGTAAACACAAATTTTTTGAATGATTGTTACAACCATATTTTAAGAATGTTGGGAATGAGATTTCACTTCCATGGAACAACTTAGTGGAACAACAAAAATATAGCATACTAGTTGAACATGCAAAGAAGGTTTGTGTCTCATACACCTCCTGGTGATATGAGATAGTTATAACTCCACATAGCACTCTCGTGCATATGATTTGTTTCAAACTACAAACCTTGATTCCCCAACACATTCCCAACCACTCCCATGGTCAAGGAATATTTCCAAGATCACATCTCCACACTCCTATATACATCTTCTAAGATAATATTAGAAGCATAAATCAAGCAAGTAGATGGCCAGTCAAACAAGCAAGTAAATTAGGCATCGAGGCAATCTTAGAATAGTAGACAACTAGCATTAAGATAGAAATTCGTGTTCATATGATCCATGACATGTGAGTTACTCTCCCATGCCTAAGAAAACAAATCTACTCTCACATGGTAAACCAAAAGTACAAGTAATGAATCATGAAGTAAAACATGGTTAGAGAAGAGAGAGAACAAAAAAATATGTGGAAGAAGAGGAACAAGTTAAGAAAGTTGGCTACAAGATGAAGTTTCATCCTTGCTACTACTCCTACTCCAACAACCTTCTCTTTTGAGAGGTTGGAACAAAGGATGGATGCCTTCGCTGCAGTCAATGAAGAGAAATGGAGTAGGGAAGAGGTTCTCTTTTGAGTAACTACCTTTTCTTCTCCAAAATCACCGTCCTTCTTCTCTACTCTATTCTCTGGATGATAAAATCTTCAAAAGATGAGTGATAACCATCCCAAAAAAGTCATTTCCTATTTAAAAATGAGGGACAATTTCTCTCATAACTATGTAGAAATTATTGGTGACACGATGTGTTTGTGAAATGACACTCTTTAATATCTGAAGATGAAATTTCCCTGAGTGAAGGTTGCATGGCATGTCGATTGGTTGACATGTTGTGTTGCTGAAGTTGAGAAAATCTAGGCCAGTCTGGATTGAATGAACACATCATGTGCATTTAAGACACACTGTGTTGCTGTGTTACAATGACTTCTGAGTTGAAAGGACACAACATGTGCATTTTTCCAACACACCATGTTGCTACAGATCAGGGCTAGAGTGCTTCTGCTTGCAACGGACACACCGTGTTGGATAGACCACATGGTGTGTTTGTTTGAAACTTTAGAAAAAATCTTCAAAGTTGTGCAATATTTTGGGGAACCCAATTAAGGTCAAATTGTGATCCAATTAACCCCATTTCCTCGTCAATATAATGTACCTATGATAACAAGCATGGAACGAGTAAAGACAACTATAAAGTGGAAAATCTAGTATGATTATATGAAACTTGAGATGAAAAATGGATTGAAAATGCATGAAAAAGTGAGCAAAACATTTATATAAATTATGCACATCACTATCTTACCATACTACTCCTCTCCTAGAGGACTATGGCCCATCTCCAAATTTCTTGGACACATTGAGGAAATGGGAGGATACACATCCTAGGGATACATGGAAGAAACAAGCTACAAACTTTCTTTGAGGGAGTGGGAGAGTCATAAGTAGTAGAGTAGAGGAGAGTGGTGGATGAGAGAGAAGCTCATAGGGTGAGAAGGAGAGATATAGTGGAAGAGTCGCAACCCACACTAAATGCCTATGACATATCTATGATACAGGGGCAGCTGGAGGGCATTCAATGATCACATGAAAGCACTAAGAGGAGACAAGATGCAATGTGGTTGGATCTGCAACACATGCACCATCAAATAAACCACATGTATCATTTTCAGAACGCATAGGCACAGAGGAACCCCCTATGGGGGCAAGACTGATGGGGAGCACTATCTGAGTATCATGAGACATACTCGCCTCCATAGGTGAATTGTTGGGGAAACTACTACCATTTCCACCACCATAGGGAGGAGCACCACTCGAGACACCACAACAATAGTGATCATCTATCCTATTACTCCTATATGTTAGTGTCATGCTCTGGAAAACATGATTCAAAAGTTTGTGGTGGTAGGGTCATAAACCATTGGTTTCACTGATTTTTCATTTCACCCTACCATTCATTTTTATTTTCATAATTTTGCTATCTGTAGAGTTTTCTTGCTTTGCATACATACATATCATGTAGTTTATTTCTTTGCATTTTTTTTGTAATTTTAAAACTTTTTCTTTTTATGACATACATTGCATTTCATGTATATTTTTGTTATTTTTGCATCTTTGTAGCTATAACTTGCTTTTTTCTTCTTTCTTTATGCTTTATAATGAAGGATTAGATGTGATTGAAGGCAATTGGGCACCATTTTGGCAATTTTTCCCAAATTTAGAATTTTTGACTGAATCTCTTCTTATTGAATGAAAATGTTGAACTTTGATAAATGCATGCTACGCTATTATGATCTATTATTAAATGGTCTCAGTTATTAATGTTTTACATGTGAATCACATCTTTCATGCTTGTGAAATGCTTGGTTGAGTTGTGATTTAAGCAAGTCACAAACACTTAGGGTTTGTCGAATCTCAAGATAAAATGTTGTTTCCTACTGCTCATTCATGTGATGTGTCACTGCTAGATGAGATTGTTGGATCAATTTTCATGTAGGAGATCTCATATTGAAATCCACACTAGTGAACTCTCTTTGACTCACTATTATTTCATCATTTCTCACCTCTCTACCTCATAAAAAGATACCAAAGAGCACATATCAGCCTTCCATGTCCAAAAGTTTGGGGTGGCCATATCTATATCCGTCCACTTCATTCTCACCACCATGTGCCCTACATACACCAATTGCAAAGAAAAATAATAAAAAATGCAAAAAGAAAATAAAAGATGATCATATTTAGTAGCATCTAAATAAAGAAAAGATGACTACTCCTATCTAACAACACTCAATATTTTACCGCAACCCCTTTATTCTATTTGCATGCCCATGGAGCTAGGAAACATCAAACCTAGATCATTTCATCCTTTTCGCAGCCATGTGGGTTAATCAGTGTGGTTTGGCATATGAGATAGAATTCATGAAGGTAAAATATCAATCCTAGTCATTTGTGACCGTTATAATCATGAAACGGTTTACTCGAAGCTTTATGAAATCCGTAGGGATCGATTGTGCATTCTATGCCATATATTTATGTTGAGTGCTTTAATCATGGGTGGTTTGTGAAAGAGGAGAGGAGATAGGTTAAATGCATGCACGTAATCATCATTGAGCCCATTTAGTCAATATACATATATTGCAATGCCTTTGTCATTTCTTGGTTGTTGAAAATTTGAAGAGAGATTGAGTTGGAACATACTTGAGGACAAGTATGTTTTAAGTTTGGGGTGGTGATGAGACCTTATTTTAAGGCTTCATTTTGTGTCCTATTGAACTTCAATCACATCTATATCTATTAGAATGCATCTCATTTCCCTCAATATGTGTCTTCTCCTCAAATGCACTTATGGACGTTCTTTGTGTGTTTTTTAGGTACTTGGACCATGCTTGGATGGACATGAGAGAATTTCGATGACACTAGGGTTCTCCACCATTGGAGAGGACCAAGGAAGGTTTGAAAGATTTTCCAACCTACCCCTAGTGGCCTAGACTCAAGTGAAGCAAAAAATTCCATGGAAATCCAAAGTTCAAGATCAAAGTGTCTTAGAAGATCTCATTACGGTTGTGGTGCAAAGGAACGTCCATTCCATTCAAGCCATATTCACAGCAGATTCACATAGATGAAGCAAAGAAACTCTAGTTCAACAACATAGCCATGCTAGACTGTACGTTGTGCCAAGTAAGACCCAACACGTCCGTGTGACCCAACACGGTCGTAGTACCAGAGCTTAGCAAGCCCGTTCCGATCAGAACAACCACCACTTTTCCATCCTAGAACAACTGTGTGACCTACCACGATCGTGGAACCACTGACCCACCATATTTGTGCTACCCAAGACATCCATGCCACAAAAAACAACCTGACCCATTTCCATTCCTTAGCACAATCATGCTAACCAACCACGACCATGCTACCTATTACAAGCATGACCATGCTACCAGAATACCTAGCAATAGTTTTACACTACATTTTCCATTATACCTCCACTTGACCTGATGCCTCCCCACCACCTATATATGCTTGGGTGGTAGCTACAACATGATCTAATCCACTCTTAACTTCATCTCAGCCCATCCTAGTACCCTCTTATCCATTCCTACTACATCACATCACCTTCCACCCCAAAACCTTCCTTTCTAGGGTTTTTGTCTACTTTCCACCACACACCCATGCCATTCCACCTTGGAGGAGGGAGTTCTTGACTACTATTGCTAGGAAGTAGAGAAGAAGGAGAAACCATTGAGCTACATGTCTTTCCACTCCTCTACTCCTTCTTTCTCCATTTTTGTATTTTTTGTTCTATGAGTAGTTAGGCCCCTTAGGTAGGCTGTTTGGGGTCAAAAATCTTACTTTGATACCATGTTAAGGGGGTGGGCATGACATGTAAAAATTGTAATATCATTTTCTAATGATTATGTTCTATTTTCATTTCATTTCCCATAAGTTGCTTTTTAGTCTCTGTTTGATATCACCTAGGATTCTAGGGAAGTTTCTTATATGTAGTTAATTTGAGGAATGGATCCTAGACCTAATTAGTAGATCCCTAGATAGCTATTCACGTTATACATGCTACTCAATTCTTCTACACCTAGGTGAGAGATCTAAGTATATAGTTTAAAAGTATTTAGTGTAATTGGTTTGGAGCTTTCAGAAGGCTAGATGGTACTCCAAAAACCTCATTTCCACCTTCCATTACTACCATCGGGCCCCAGTTTTCCTAGGAGCTTTTATCCTAGAAATCTAGAATTGATTAGATCCTAATAGAATTCCACCTAAAACCTAATCCAAGTGAGCCTCGCAAGGGTGGATAGGAGGTGATTCAGACAAGTTCCCCTATACACACCCTACCACATCCATGGCCAATTAGTAGTTTTGGGCAATTCATTAGCATCTATCTTGTTTTTTGGTTTGGTAATCTAAATGAAAGAGTAATGTTTACATGTTATCATCCCAACTCAATGGACAAATACATTCCAGAAAACAACCCACACTTCCTATAATTGTCTAAAACCCTAATTTGTCTTCTTACTTAGCTAGTCTTTACTTGTTTATCTATTTACTCACTTGATTATG
Organism: Alisma plantago-aquatica; assembly: GCA_963693085.1. Taxonomy (NCBI): domain Eukaryota; kingdom Viridiplantae; phylum Streptophyta; class Magnoliopsida; order Alismatales; family Alismataceae; genus Alisma; species Alisma plantago-aquatica. The sequence continues at coordinate 1,099,579,965 of OY856411.1, forward strand.
TTGCCTTGCTATTGTCTTGTTCTTACTAGTTTAGGATTTTAATTGTCCTTTAGTTTTAATTTCTAACTTAGTGTAGTGTAGATCTTTTCTTGCTTGCCTTAGTGTAATTTTCCTCATTGCCTTGCTTATCATTGCTTGCTTTGCTCATTAGAATTATTTTTCTAGGGTTAACTGAAAGTTTGTTCCTTGTTCTCCTTTAATTTCTTGTTCACTATTAGTGCAATAAACCCAACCAAAATTCAAACCCTTCATCCCTAGACTCCACAGTAAGAACCTAGCTCAAACTAACTTATCTCTAGTGCCTCCGATCTCTCTTTAGTTTGACCCCTAACTTGTCGATTTCCTATAATATAACATGACCCCGTTTGGTTGCTGGTGTAGTGTGCTAGTTTATGTGAGAGATCCTATTAGGACTTTATAAATTTGAAAGAACCCTATTGTGTCTAATTTGGTGTGCATCCAATCAAATCTAATTGTTTGGGTGAACCCCAAAGTGAAAAACACACCAGCCACACACATATGATTAAGTAAGTTAAAGTTCATAAGCTTATGCATGATCAGAATGGTTTTGAATTAGTAAAGGCTGATTCCTACCAAAATATTTGACTATGTAAGAGAGTTGATTGAATGGATGGTTTAGAAGAATCGATTGATTGATTGTCAACTGATCGATTGATTTCCATTGGGGAAAGTAGCCAATCAATGGAATGGACAACCCGATTGGTAGATTGGATACATGTAAAAAAAGGAAAAAGGATATGTATACGATTTGGAATCAAAATAATGAATCAGATCAGAACATGACTAACCAATTGGTCAATTTGATGACCCAATTAGTCTATTAGATGATCCCATAGGTTGGCTAGATAACCAATCGATCAATTTGGAAGTTTGTCTGAGTTTTCCTTGTTTGATTCTATTTTGAGTTGTGATTGCAAACATGATTGGATTATAACATACAAGCCCATGAATCTATTATATAAGGGTGCACACTTGACATTCATTGAGACACAAGTTGTCTGAGAGTTCTTCCTCTTGGAGATACAAAACTCATCCCCACGACAATAAAACCATAATAGGATGAGATGGAGAGAGAGCATCATTAGTATGTCAATGACTTTGAAATATTATTCATATTGATGGCTAAGATGGTGTACCAAGAGCTCCCTCATCTTTATGGTGAAATAAAGACTAAGGCCTTGTGTAGAGGCTTACAAATGAGTAAATTATCTAAGGAAACGACAATGTTTTGTTTCCAGAATGAGGCAGCTTCAACAACAATGACTACTTTGGATTCGAATATGAAAGTGCGAGTTCCACACTAACATATGATGGATCTAGTTGTTTGGGCCACTATTGTGCACTAAGGTATATTCAAAATCCCTTCAATGTCTTTGATATATTAATGTTTTGTGTCTATGTAGATCTATTCACAAAGAATTTTGTTGGGAAAATATTTCCATTATGCCCCTTCCCTCAAAACCCTAGAGTGGTATCAAAGGGAATACCATATGCTATTAACACATGATTGGGTTTTGAAATGCATATCATTAATGAATGGAAAATTTGTTGACTCAAAGTCTAGTTGACTGTCAAAGTCTAATTGACTAAAACCTTGTTTTGTTGATGACTACTCATTCCACTTATCTGTGTCTAATGCTTCTGCTTGAAAGATTTCAGATTAGGTATATACACACTCCAAATGCCCTAACTTGCGCATCCCAACTTGGAGAAAGACAAGTCAAAATCAATGCAAGTGCACATTTGTGAAATATGATGTAAATCCATTAGAATCATCTTGTAAATCACTTGTAATGATTGTATGACTTGTAATTAGCTTAGAAAAAATCAAGAACATTTACATCAAATATTTAAGCACTTTAATGGCAGTTTCTAAAATTCATCACATGGACCTTTGTCGGCTGAGTTTCATCCTTGATAAACTCGACTGACACCCTTGATAGATTTTGGGAACTGCTCGGTTCGACTGAGTTTTTCCCAGGTCAAACTCAACTGACACCATGCACTAACAAAGTGATTTTAAGTCATCAATCGAGTTTCATCCAGGATAAACTTGGTCAACAACTCCAAATTAGTTTGTCGAATAGTGCAATCGGTCGAGTTACCTTTATTGAAACTTAACTGAGTGTACTATACAGAGTGTGCAAAAAAAGTATTTTGGTCCGTTAGAGTGCTGCAAACATAAAAAATAGATCTGTTACAACATCTCAAATGACTAGAATTCTTCCTTAAGTGTTCCCACTGCTAGTAGGCATACCTAAATATAAACAGGACCCCTTGGGATTCATCCCATGGTTATTCAAGCACTATGAAGGTCCTTATATTATAGTTTGGTGCCTCTAAGAGCCTCCTTCCACTCTTAATCTTAATCGCTTGGTACATCCATTAGTGTGAATATGAGATTTGTAAGAGAGATAGTACTACATGTATATCTTGTGAGGCTCTCACTTCCTCCACCTCCCAATATCTCTTTCTACCATGAAGTTGAAGGTTCTCTCTCTTAGTTAAGAGAGGTGAAGAAGAAGAAGGGAAGGAGTACCTTGGTGAAGGTAAAGTCAAAGGCAGAAGATCCAAGTAAAGAGTGGGTAATTCCTTAAAGGTGGAAGACTTGTGCAAGAGTGGGAAAGTCCTTGGTGAAGGTGGAAGACTCATTGCAAAGTGGGTAAGTCCTTGTAGAGGTTGAAGACTCTTGTTTATGGATAGGTAAGTCCTTTGTAGATTGTTGGCTCCCTTCTCCTCAAAGGGAAGGTTGGGAATCCTTGGCCAAAAAAAGGAAGGTCTTATTGTATGTCTTATAATGAAATATAAGTATCGAATGGCTACAAAATCCTAGATCTCCTAGTTTGGATTATGGAACCACTCTACATAGCTTGTTCTTGATCTCATTCAATCTCTCTCTCCCTTTCTATGTATGTTTAGTTGCACTCAAATTTCATATTTCCTATATTAACTTAGAAATATCTTGAAGATCTAATGAATTTTTTTAAATGCTTTTAGCTCTATTCATCCTATAAGATCCAAAAAGTGATATCAGAGCCACACTCTTCTCTGAAAAGATCTCCCACAAGATGAAAAGATGGGAGACAACCTCTTAGGTTCTCTAAACTCGGACGGTGGATTCTCCATGAGGCCTTCAATATTCTAAGACACAAGAAGTAGTCATCCTCCCCTACAAGGAGCTAGTCAAAGAAATATCCACTTGAGATGAAGCTACAGTATAGAAGGCTCAGCTGAATGTAAAGGCCATAAGCATCATTTATGAAACCCTCACTCGTTTTGATTTCAATTGAGTCTCTTCTTGGGATACTGCTCATGAGATATGGAACAAGTTGTGCATGACCTATGAAGGGACCAAGCAAGTCAAAGAGTCCAAGATCTACATGCTTAAGGGTCTCCTTGAAAACTTCAAGATGGGAAAGAAGGAAAGGGTGGCAGATATATACTCAAGATTTAACACCATTGTAAATGGTCTTGACGTCCTAGGTCATCCTATGGCTAGAGGAGAGATCAACTCAAAGATCCTTAGAACTCTCCCTAAGAGGTAGGAATCCAAGGTGACTTCCATTTAAGAAGCAAAGTCTCTTGGAAATATTCCTATTGGAGAGCTCATAGGAAATCTACAAGTGCATGAAGTCACACTTAACAAGCAAGAGGAAGAAGAAAGAGAAGAAGAGAAAGATATCAAGGGAATGAAGAAGGCTAAAATCAAAGCCCAAGTTGAAGCTAATTGTTGGTCAAGCCTCTTCATCTTCTCAAGTTGAATTAAGATGACATGTACTCTAAAGGTAGACCTCACAAAGACAAGTTTTCCTCCTCCACATGGTGCTTCATATGTGGAAAGAAGGGACACTTCAAAGAAGATTGTTCATAAGAAAAAAGACCCACCATCATAAGAGAAGAGAAGCAAAAAAAGGAGAAAAGGCACAAAATCTCTTGTGACTCCTCCAACTCAAGATCAAGTGAAGATCCAACAAGTGGAGAATCTAGCTCAAGCTCTACTGATGGAGAATGCCATTTGGCTCTCATGGCCTCAACAAATGAAGACTAAAATGAGATAAATTTAAAATCTTTAGACAAAGAATCTTTAATTGCAATTATTCATGCTAATCGTACCTCTCTTAAGTCTTGTAAAAAGAAAAAGAAAAAGCTTTCTAGAATTATTGATAATTTTCATGTAGAAAAAGATGATCTTGAACATGCTAATATTTGTTTGCTAAATGAGAACAATGCTTATCTTAGTCAAGTAGACTCTCTTAAACTTGAAAATGCCAACTTTCTTGATAAAATTAGATTTATAGAATCTCAACCTCTTATGTCTAGTTCTAATGAAGAGCATAATAATATTGTGAATTCTCTCATGCTTGATATTGATGCTCTTAAAAATGAAAATGAGGTAAATATTTTGTTTTGCAAGGAATAGAATCTAAAGATAGTGTTTATCTTTCTAAGATTGCTTTTCTTGAAAAAGAAAATGCTTCTTTGCTTGCTAAAATCCATGTTCTTGAATCTTTTTCTAGTTATACTAGTAGAGAGAATAATGTTGTTGCTCTTCATATTGATAATGATTCTTATATGACCAAAGCTCTTTGCTTAGGAACCTATCTTTTGCATGCTAGAGATAATATCAATCAATTGTGTTCCACTATCACTTATCTTATGCATGATAATCATAGTTTGAGGTCTTCTATGCAAAGATTCTTAGATGACAAAAAGAATCTTGATTGAATCCTAGATCATACTACCGAACAAATGGGTAGAGATGTTTTTGGACTTGATAGTAGCCAAAGGAACAACAAATATAAAGGACCTTCAATTTTGATGGAGAATCCTCTAGTTCCAAGGATATGGTCTCATGTAATCATTGAAATGAAATTGGTCATTATTCTACATATTTCCCTTTTAGGAAAGAACCCAAGAGTAATAGGACTTGGGATGCTAATGTTACCCCTCCGGACCCAAAAATATGATTGGGGACCATTTCATATTTTTTCTTGTAGGCCACTTGTAATGGATTGACATGAGATATTGATTTGCAAATTGATTTATAAATCCACATAAAAGAAGAAAGGTGAGATGTGTATAGGGTGGAAACAACTGGAAAAGAAATGGTAAGAATAAAGGTAATGGTATTCTTGCTCATATCCAATCATAGCTTGCACTTGCCAAGTTTGTATGCCTTTACATATGGTTTTTGAGTCAATTTGGTATATTGTGATTCCAATCATTATCTTGTTCAAAAACTGACCCTGATGCTTTCATAATGCATTACGAGCTTGCTTATACATGTTTGGCTATGGTTTACATTTTTATCATGCCTCTAAATATGTTTTTCTAAAATGTAAGTGCTTTTTGACAGCAACTATTGTCAATCGAGTTTGTCTTGATGAAACTTGATTGATAAGAATCAATTGGTGTTGCCAACATCTGTTGTCGGCCAAGAAGTTCAACCCAGAAACTCGATCGACAAAAGTGTTCACAGAATATACATATGGCTTTTTGGATGAGAAACTTCTCATAAGCATACCAATGGAACTATTGGCATCAAGTGCCTCATGATATATGCTCCATGAATCATGAGATTTAGAAGAAATATGATAATATAGGAGTTCTAGACATGGCCACACATCTCAAGAACATGTTCCATGAACAAGAAAGGAAAGAGAGGCACGTTGACTCCAAGTTCCTATTTAAGTGCAACATGATTGAGGGCGATCCAGTTGGGCCTCATGTACTCATATTTATTGGGTATGCAGAAAGCCTAGAGATACTAGGATTTATCTTAGGCCAAGAGTTGGAAACTGATGTAATCTATCAATCATTTGTAAATAATATTGTAATTTTTTCATGAATTGCAACATAAACAACTTTGCCCAACTGTTGTCAGAGTTGCTTGGCATGTTGAGAACTGTTGAGACTTATATGAAGAAAGACAAGACAAATGTTTTTGTTGACGTTCAACAAAGTAAAGATCACTTCAAAGGATAAATGTGAAGCTAATAAGAGTTTTAGAAAGAGCCAAAAGCTAAATGCTTCTGCACTTAAAGATAAAGGAGGAGTAGATAAGGAAATAAATTATCACCATCCCCACAAGGTTGGACATTGGAAAAGTGATAGATCTATAGAGGGGGTGAATAGAAATAAAATAATATTTATTTAATTTAAAACACAAAGGAAGGTTATTTGCAACTTGCTTAAAAGATAATGTGGTAGATATATAAAGTAAGTAATTGCACAATAAAATCAGTCATACAAAAATGTCAGATGTAGAACGGTTCTGTCAAAAGATGTCAGTACACTACTTGGTTATTCCCAACTAGAATTTTTAACCTATATTTTATTCCTTTTCTTAATTCATAGAGAATACACAAAACAACCAATGTCGTTTGCAGATGAAGACAACCCTTCTTTTCTAGCTCAAGGAGAAGTTGCACAACATAGTAGATCACAATCAACCTCCTTCCTTAATTACAACCTTATCACAATAAGTAGCTCTAGGAATCTTCCCTACAACCTTCTTACAAGAAGTAGTTGGAAGAGACAAGAATAGATAAAGATAATAAGAGAGGAAGAAGATATTACAATGCTCACAAGATATATAATTTGTATCTCTATATGAACAAGTTATCATCAAATCTCCACAAGAAATAGTCAAGGCTATATTTGATGGAGTAAGACACTCATATTTATCTATGGCTTAGATTTGAAGATAGCAATGTAGAATTCTAATATTGGAGAAAAATATCATATAATAGATTGCTAGAGTGTATTCTAAGTGTCCATAGGCACTCCTGTTGGATAAATTGGATATTATGATAAATCCCTTTGTTTCGATGATGACAAACATTTCATTCTTATTAATCTAACGAGCTACTTAAGTGTGCAGGAACAAGGTGATGACAAAGTTCTAGGGAATCCTTACGCTTGAATGTTTATAAATATCATGCAATGTAATCATATGTAAACTTGTACAAATATATAATGTACAAGTACTTAGACTTCATGTAAATCAAGTGTTAGATCTCCCTAACTAAACACTACACTTAGTTAGGACATCTCCTTCTAATAGGATCACATAATGCACACTCATGCACTCACTTAGTATCTTAATTGAAAGATTGAAAACAGAGTCAATCTCGGTCGACCACACTCCTCGACCGAGACACTCTCGATCGACAAACTTCTCGACCGAGATTGACCAAAAGTAGCCGTTAGACACAGCAGTTGACAGTTGCAAATAAACGTTAATTCAGAGAGCCTGTCGGTCGAAAAATCCTCGACCGACCGGGCATCTCGGTCGACAAGTCCTCGACCGAGATGGTCTCTGACAGCAACTGCAGAATTAATTAACTAGCCGTTGCTAATGCGCCTAACTTATTCCTAACGGCTAGTTAAGCACTAGGAACCCCCTAGAAGTTGTCTAGAATGTCCTTAAGCATACTTAGGCCATTCCTATAAATAGGACAAGCCATAGGAGAATAGAATTCACTTGTTACAATTGAGAATACACTTGAGCATACTTGAGCAATCTTTTGTAAGCAAAAGTTGAGCACTGTGATCATTAGCCTACACTCTCCTTAGCTCAATCTCGTGTCCTATAGGCTAGATTCTCCTACCTACAGCAATCACAAGTTCACATACTTGGCTAGGAGATCTTACGCTTGATCTAGGCACATCAAGCCTTGGGCTTAAAGGATAAGTTGTAATTTCTATTTTTCTTTCTTGTTCCTATTTATTCCTTGTACTCTCCTTGCTACTCCTAAGGTTGGAGGCTGCGGATTGGAGAGGGTGGACTTCTCAGGTGGAGAAGGGGACTTCAAGCTACTTCAAGAAGGATATCGCACGGGAAGCTACTTCAGAAGGCTGGTGCAACGGGTGTTGGTGCATCTACTTCAAGGGAAGGCTGCTTCGAGTTGGGCGATTACTTCTAGGTGAAGGCTGCTTGAAGGGTTTAGGGAAAAGAAATGTATTTTATGTAAAGTCCTTGCGAGGTAATAAAATAAAATCTTTTCAAATCCCGGTTGGGTAAGCAACCGGGTAGTGGACTGACTACCTTAGTATTTGCTAAGGCTAGGAACCACTCTAAACCCTTGTGTCTCCTTTGTCCAATCTTTCTCTGTGGTTGCTTGAGTTTAAATTAATTTAAAATTATCATAAAACTCTATTCACCCCCCTTCTAGAGGTTTTCAATTGGTATCAGAGCAGGCTTCAAGGAGCCCTAACAAGGTCTTGAAGAGATAAAGGGAGGAGGTGACTACAACCACAAGAAAAGGAACATGGACCAAAGTTCGACAAGTTGCAATTGGTGCTTAGGAACAAAGCACTCTACGTCTAAATGTCCATGGAGGTCAAAGAAAGGAGATGCACATAAAGAGTGTTTCGTTGCTACAATAAGTGAGGAAGAAGAAGAAGAGGTAAGCTTGCTTGATTTACCCAAGGAGGAGTTAGTTGCTATTATTGAAGAAACACATAATAAATATGTTGAATGCAAAAAGAAGTTAAAGAAATCCAGTAAAGAAAATGATGATCTAAATGCTAGACTTCTTGCTCTTACATCCGAAAATGACGATTTATATGCTAAATTGAATACTCTTGGTTTTGAAAAAGACAGCATTATGTCTGATAATCGTACCTTGAAATCATCTCTAAGTAACAGTGAAGTAAAGATCTTTACTCTAGAAACAAACTATGATCTTCTATGTCAAGAAAAAGCTGAATTGCTTACAAAATTAAATGATATTAAAAAACAACCTATATTGTGCACCCATGTAGATTATGACAATATAGTGAAAGAAAGAAATATGTTATCATCCAATCTAGACCAAGCAAAATTAGATATCAAGAAAAGAATGGATGAGATTGTTAAGTTGCAACAAAAAGTTAGTAAGTTAAGCAATAATGGAATCCTTGATAAAATACTAGAAAATTCCTATCATCAAATAGGGAGAAGAGGACTAGGTTATAAGCCTAATGAGAAATCCCATCAACAACCTAGAAGAACACAAGCGAGTCAATCTGCTTATATACCTAGAGGCACAAAAATGTATATACCCAAGAATAACCTAGATCAAAACCATAGAAAAAGGCTTGAGGTTGATTCAATTTGTTGTCATTATTGCTCACGCCTTGGACATTATTCTTTTTCATGCCCATACAAGAAAAAGAATGTTGAGATGGTATGGGTTCCAAAACCCCCAAATTAAATAGGTTCGACTAAGTTGAGATATGACCAAAGATCTTAATTTGTATATCCTTATGTCTATCTCAACTTAACATTTAGGGATAACAAAATCAAAAATTAAAAGATTTAATAGCACCTTGATACACATATGTTTATCTCAAACTGATCTTTGAAATAATTGAATAAGATACAGCCTATATTGCACTTGAAATATATTTCTGAAACAGTTTCCAGAAACTTGATCGGTCGAGAAGTTGTCGACCGAATCATCCTCGGTCGAACAACTGTCGACCGAGCATATCACTGTTCTCAGACTGCTGTAAATCTTTACATTGTATGTGAAAATTATTCTTGAAAGATTATATGGAATAAATATTAACTGATCATGCTTACATTTCTATTTTATCATGCTCTTATTGCACATTTCTTTTTTTTCAGAAATACTTGCAATGAATAAAATGTTTCAAATAAATTTTTGTGTGCTTTTATATTAAGCATCACATATTTTAGTCTATCCAAAGTAATCTTAAATTCATGAATGGATATTATTCTTGAATATGCTTCATCATATTTGATGTCCTTATTTAGCTCTCATAATCTGTACACTTTAATGAGTCTCAAATTGATATTTGCAAGCTATCTGCAGAACTCATACTTCGCATATGAATGTTCATACTGGAAACCTGCAGAATATGCCTCTTGGTTAAATAAAATTTGACCAAGGGGCGCCATGGTCGTAATCAAGGGCGACCTAAAATAAACTTTGATAAAAATTGTTTATTTGAACATTATTTTATTGAACTTAATCTTAGCATATTTTTAAATCAAAACGTCAAATCATTTGTGGTAATTAGAAGCCTTAAATATTATTACTCCCTTGGAATATACATAAAGGGAATAATAATAATTAAAACAGGCAACTATTACAAATTAAAATTAAATTTTCAAATAACAAAATAGTTCTCCAGAAACATTCTCGGTCGAGCAACTAGTCGACCGAGAACATTGTCGGTCGAGCAATTGTCGACCGACTGGGTTTCTGTTTTTCCAGATTGACATAATTGCATACATCTTTGTTAAAATCTTGGACATTTTATATATTTTCTCAGTATTCAAACTTTCATTTGAGATATCTATCGACGGGGGAGCAAAGCATAAGAAAAAGGGGGAGATCATTAAAACTTTGATCATTGTTTAAAAGAAGCTTACAAAAACTTTGTAATCACTATGTGTAACTGAATATTTTCAAGAAAGTTATGAATTTATTGAAATTGGTATCTTGTACTTGAAGGAACTCTCTATCCAAAATGGGGCTTAACATCCCTTGCATTTGGATGGAGACATTTTTAGGTACTCTAAGCTTAGAGGATTCTCATTTAGGGCTTAACATCCTTTGATATATGAGAAATCCATATACATTTCATCATATGCTTAAAGGTATCTCTTTTCATTTCAAGGCTTAACATCCTTTGCGAATGATTGAGAAACAAATTGTGGATAAGTTAGATAAAAATCAATGTTCCTAACATGATATCTAATTAAGGGGGAGCATCATATTAAGGGGGAGCATCATATTAAGGGGGAGAAGAAAAATAAAACATTCAACTTGGATATTTTTGAAATGACAAAGGGGGAGAAAGAATATAAAAATATATATAAAAGAGTTTCATCACATCTTGGCCAGCACTTACTTGAAAAACATAAATGGCTACAAAAGGTAAATTTTCAGGTATGAAACTCATATACTTTATATTTCCTTATTTCATATTTAGGAAATGTTTGTCATCTTCAAAAAGGGGGAGATTGTTGGATAAATTGGATATTATGATAAATCCCTTTGTTTCGATGATGACAAACATTTCATTCTTATTAATCTAACGAGCTACTTAAGTGTGCAGGAACAAGGTGATGACAAAGTTCTAGGGAATCCTTACGCTTGAATGTTTATAAATATCATGCAATGTAATCATATGTAAACTTGTACAAATATATAATGTACAAGTACTTAGACTTCATGTAAATCAAGCGTTAGATCTCCCTAACTAAACACTACACTTAGTTAGGACATCTCCTTCTAATAGGATCACATAATGCACACTCATGCACTCACTTAGTATCTTAATTGAAAGATTGAAAACAGAGTCAATCTCGGTCGACCACACTCCTCGACCGAGACACTCTCGGTCGACAAACTTCTCGACCGAGATTGACCAAAAGTAGCCGTTAGACACAGCAGTTGACAGTTGCAAATAAACGTTAATTCAGAGAGCCTGTCGGTCGAAAAATCCTCGACCGACCGGGCATCTCGGTCGACAAGTCCTCGACCGAGATGGTCTCTGACAGCAACTGCAGAATTAATTAACTAGCCGTTGCTAATGCACCTAACTTATTCCTAACGGCTAGTTAAGCACTAGGAACCCCCTAGAAGTTGTCTAGAATGTCCTTAAGCATACTTAGGCCATTCCTATAAATAGGACAAGCCATAGGACAATAGAATTCACTTGTTACAATTGAGAATACACTTGAGCATACTTGAGCAATCTTTTGTAAGCAAAAGTTGAGCACTGTGATCATTGGCCTACATTCTCCTTAGCTCAATCTCGTGTCCTATAGGCTAGATTCTCCTACCTACAGCAATCACAAGTTCACATACTTGGCTAGGAGATCTTACGCTTGATCTAGGCACATCAAGCCTTGGGCTTAAAGGATAAGTTGTAATTTCTGTTTTTCTTTCTTGTTCCTATTTATTCCTTGTACTCTCCTTGCTACTCCTAAGGTTGGAGGCTGCGGATTGGAGAGGGTGGACTTCTCAGGTGGAGAAGGGGACTTCAAGCTACTTCAAGAAGGATATCGCACGGGAAGCTACTTCAGAAGGCTGGTGCAACGGGTGTTGGTGCATCTACTTCAAGGGAAGGCTGCTTCGAGTTGGGCGATTACTTCTAGGTGAAGGCTGCTTGAAGGGTTTAGGGAAAAGAAATGTATTTTATGTAAAGTCCTTGCGAGGTAATAAAATAATTTCTTTTCAAATCCCGGTTGGGTAAGCAACCGGGTAGTGGACTGACTACCTTAGTATTTGCTAAGGCTAGGAACCACTCTAAACCCTTGTGTCTCCTTTGTCCAATCTTTCTCTGTGGTTGCTTGAGTTTAAATTAATTTAAAATTATCATAAAACTCTATTCACCCCCCTTCTAGAGGTTTTCAACTCCTATTTATAAAAAACACTTAGGAATGGTCATTTGTGCTATTGGGAGTATCTAGGATGAGATAAATGCTAAGCTAACTTTTACAAGTCAAAATACACATTTACAACGGCTAGAAAAGCGAATGCAGATTTTGAAAGTGGGATGATCTTAGTCAAACTGTACTTTGATTGGATTCCATCTTGGTTAAAGTGTCGTTCAAGCAAGAGATAGTCTTTTTCCTAGGTTTGTAATGACTATTTCTATAAGGAATATTTATCTACAATGAATCTTTCTCAATAGAGCATAGTTTGATCAAAATATTCCCTATCATTATTCTTATGAAAAAATCCAATGATTTTTCTAATGATAAGTAACTATTGCAAAGACTTGATGTAAGTGTTGATAAGAGTTTAGGATGGGATTAAGTTGATCATCTCTTGTTCTTACATCATTCTTAACAATTTGACAAAATATACTTGTACAAAGGATATGCATGGTACAACTTGACATACAAACATCCAAAAATATATAATAGAATGTTCTTTATTTTTGGATCTGTTGGGGAATAGGGACGGAAGAGAAGGAAACATATTTCTTTTGTCCCTATTCCTTTACCAACATATTGTGTCAACAATGATGTATGTAGGAACGAGGGAAGCAAGCAGTATACTTGTTCCTAGAGCAAATCTAGTGACTACTCTTTCTCGATGATGGGCACTGTTAGAAGAAGCACATGAAAAACTAGCAATGACAACCTCCTGGTGCAACACCATAGATGATGGTGGTGGTTGTCCTCCTAGCATGGTAGCAACAACCTCCACACCTCTATGTAGTCTAGCGGACCACCGATAACTCCATGTTGCGCTACCAAAATCAACAGGAAGGAGTTGTCCCTTCGAACGTCAATGTGCTAGCATTTGACTTTCTCTCCCTTGTTGTCTATCCCTTGCTATCTCTCCCTTTTATGGGTAAAACTTTCTTGGGCTCTCACATTACACAAATAAGAGAGGACAACAATTGACAAAGCTTATTATTGTGTCTCCTGAAAGCCTTGACTACCCCTCTATTTATAGGATGGCCCTAGATCAGGGTTTCTAGATCTTTTGGGAGTTGAAGAGACAAAATTTCATAAATTTTCTAGAAGTTGTGAACCACAAACCAGTTAGTTCATATGTGAAATGATCGATTTGACACTTGGAACTAGTCGGTTCACATTATTTCTTATCTCCTAACATATTGGTTTAATGTGACGATTAATGCACAACATAGTGTCTGCATTGATCCTTGATCCAATCACAGTGATCATTGAACTCGATGATTAACAATTTGAATCGGTTGTTTCACACTGATCGGTTTATTTCTGAACCAGGCGGTTAAAATTCCAATTCAGCCAATGCACAACCAATATTATTTAAATTGAATATCTAAACACTTTAGTAATAAAGTTATACCATATTCATGAGTAAACTCCTTTTTCAGGTGCATCCTATGTGTGTGACCCTATAGGTCCCAAGTTACATTGGCAGTGAATTCCATAACCAATTTATGACATCACAAGCAATGAGTGATATCTAGCAACACATCGTTTCTCTCTAAGTAGTTTGATAGTTAGAGAGGAACTTCAACCTATAATCTATGATCAATGTTATAGTGATCATATAGTTCCTTTGTCTCTGATTTCTAGATTGAACTCGAGGCATGGAAACATCATCCTCTTCAATATTCAATCCATGTTTCTTGAACTACAACAAACTATTGAGATACGCATGAGTTCAATATCACATATTGACTCACATGATCAAGGCCATGCATTTCTCAGTCTTGCTTATCAAGTGGCCATGATATCATCTCCAGTAGGAGGGAAAATTCCCATCTACATCACTCACAATCATCCCTATGTGTTACAATGTACCTAAGAACCACCATTATGACAACCCTTATTCAAGGTCACTTTGGATGGTTTCAAAATACATTAAATGACATGTGATAAGTGCAGTGACTTCAGGTATAAGAATTACAATCACCATTATCACTATGAGAATTGATTCTGACTACCATTCTATGGTTTCCATGTATCACTCTCAAGATGGGTCTGTCTGGTACATTGTTCTCTAAAAAATACCTCTGTGTTTGGTTTGATATCACATATAATGACTAAAGAGATTTTATCATCAACCAACACACATTCTAGTCTTATGTATTACTGTTGTCTATTTTTCTTTCACAGTAATATCTGATTGGGACATAATAAAAATGTATGTACTCTTATCATACATATGATCTTATTGTACATGCTCTCAACTCGAAGGGATATGTCATCGAGTATCATCATTCTTTAGACATCTATTATGTTACATCATTATCTCATAACTGAAGAAAATAGAATTAATTTTTTTTCTTTCTTTTATTGTCAAATCAATTCCATCATGCCTCATTAAAATCATCACATGATTGGATCTTTGGGTATACATACCAACAAAATCTTTTCTAAGTTCCTTGATCATATGAAATACTAAATGCACATGTTAGTGACACAAATGGAAAATGTTTGCATCACCAAAATATGAGTGCGGCATATAAAAAAAGACAACAAAAAGAGGTTTCACTTTTTACTTAAGGAACTAAAGAAGGAGGGGATATAGATCTCCACTTTATATACATATGTCATAGAGATACACTTATCTACTTATTCATCTTGTGTATTGAATACCATACATGTATCTCGCATATGCTCCAATAAGAAAGATATGAAAAGAAGTAAATCCTTAATGAAGGGAGAGGTGGATCTATGAGTCTCTAATGGAAAAGAGTTTAGTTTATCTCTGCACGATGGGCTTATAATAGATTGAGAGAATTGATATTATGTGCCTTCCATAAATAGAAGCATTATTTTTGTATCTTGGTTGGACAAGAATTAATATTCAATTACTTATAAAGAATGGTAAAATTATATTTCAAGAGTTCAGATATTTTATGATAATGCATCAATGTCTTATGATTTATTGGATCTTAAGACAAGTATATAACATAAATACCAAGAAGTTAAAACTCAAATGATTGGAACAAAACTTAGCTTCAACACTATCGTCTAGGGCACATAAATGAGAGATGCATTTCTTGAACTAAAAAAATGTATATTTGGACTCATTCGACTTTGAATCAATAGAAACATGCAAATCTTATTTGTTGGGTAAGATAATAAAAGAAACATTAACTGAAAAAATGAGAGGGCAAGTGACTTATTAGGACTCATATATATAGATGTGGACCTTTTAGAACAAGTGTTAGAGGTGGGTGTCTGTAACACCCTCCCTAAGAACACACATGCATGAATTAGAAACAACAAAGAGTTATCTGTAACTCTTGCACTTAAGGAGCATCACATAAAACTAGCATTCATCCCACTAATATGATCTCACACAAACTTAAAAGGCAAATATTCTTATAATTGTTCTTACAAAAGAATATAAAACTCCATATTATTTAATGAAACAAAATCTAATTCTAATATATTAAGACTAAGTCTCTATTCCAACGGTCTGAACATGAAAATTATATAGTTAAAACTATAAAGCTGAGGATCATCATATAGTTGGCACCCCATTGGATCTTATCTCTATCCTTGTGCTCCCATTCCTTGGTTTTACTTTTTCTCTTACTCTTTATCTTTACCTGGAACATCTCGTACGCCATGCATTGGAAATATAACATTAGTAAGAGGCATGAGTACTTAATATATGCATTAGTAGAGTAATAAGATTTTTTTGAGGCAAGGTAATGATATATTGAATAAACACATTCAGCAAGCGAAGACCTGCTAATGTGAAGAAACAACAAAGAGTTTGTAGAGGAAAGGAAATAAGCTGAAAGTAAACCGGGGGAGGCACCCCTTAAGACAAACCTCTTTTAGAATATAAAGTTTTTGCATACTAGAAAAAGAGACTAAAAGTGCAGAACATGCAAGGGATGTAACGACACTATGGTTGCTGCACAAGACTGACGCCCGTCTCATCGTCCACCATGGCTTTTAGATCACAAAGGAAAGCTGCTTCCGATTCCGCTGCTTCAGAATCACCTTCACCGGATTGCACTTGGGAAACACCTGCTATTTTTCCTGCAGTTTGATAAAGATGTGAAGATCGGCATCGATATCATTTAAAATAGTCTTAGCCATTTTTTTCTTGTTATTGAACATCCTATTGTTTCTTTCCTTCCAAAGATTCCAGCAGATGGCTGAGAAGAGATCATTACTTTTGTGCTGCCTGTAAAGCCTAGATGGAGGAATATGAATAGGGAAAATAGATTCCTGGAGATCAGGAAGACTATTTTGCAGGAAGTGTGAGATGATAATTAGAGAGAATGGGCATTTGAAAAAGATGTGACTTGTCGAATCCTCGTTTTGCTCACAGAGGACACATCTAAACGGTCCATGGAAGCCCTTTTTTATGATGATTTCTCCTGTAAGAAGCTTATTGTGGAGTAGAAGCCATAAGAATGTTTTATATTTATGTGGCCATTTTTGTTTCCAAAGTTTAGATGATGATGGGGTGATACCTCTGAAAGAAAGAAAGTTGTAAGCAAGTTTCACCGAATAATCTTTACCCCATTTCCAAGAGATGTTGTTTGAGGTGTTTTCTTCTAAATAGGTTAAGATATTACTGAGATCATCTTGACTTAAAGCAGAGAGGATACATCTTTTTAAGGAGTTTGATCTTTTGCTGGTGATAAGGGAGAGGGCTTTATCGATTTTTATATGGATGAGTTTTTTTGAAATAGCCCAAGCTGTTTTGAGGTTTATAATTGAATTGTTATTATACCAATGGTCTGACCAGAAAGAGATAATCTTATGAGAGTGTGGAGGGGTAATTAACAATTGTTTAATAGTATTGATGTTTTTATTTATGTATTTCCAAAGGGGGGAAGCAGATTTTCTTTTGATTTGATGCCAAGGCGGTGTTGAGCGATAAGATTTATGCATGATGAGATTTGTCCAGATTTTTTTTTTATTTTGGGTGAGGCAATCTATGATTTTGGTAATTAGACAAAGGGAGTGTGTTTCAATGTCTATAATCCCCCATCCGCCTTGGTCAATGGGAGCAGAGATTGTTTTCCAATTAACCAGATGACAGTGTTTCCCCGATTTATCATTTTTGTGTGCATTGTTCCAAAGGAATTTTCTCCGAATTTTATCCAAGATATGTCTGGTCTTTGAGGGCAAGGGAATGCAGCTGAGGAAATGGGTTGTTATAGGAGTGATGATACTATTAAGGAGGGTTAGTCTGCCCGAGAGATTAAGAAAATTGTTTTCCCAGCTAGAAAGTTTTGAGTTTATTTTTGTTACGATGGGATTCCAAATGGCATTTGTGATGTTGTATGGAGTGATGGGCAGGCCCAGGTACTTGATTGGAAAGACTTCCGATTTGCATTTAAGAAAAGCTTGTAGAGTCTCAAGGGTGGAATGATGGAGGTTAACTCCAAAGATGGAAGATTTTTGAATGTTAACTTTAAGGCCAGATATGTAGGAGAATAAGCCTATAATCCTGAAGATGTTTTGAACCGAGGATAAATCAGGAGAGGAAAAGATGATGGTATCATCCGCAAATTGGATAATATTTTCCTTGCATTCCTCAGGAGAAGAAATGAAATTATTTTGAACACCCAGATGAATCATCCTGGAAAGGAGGGTGGTAAGGATGATGAAAAGGTAGGGAGAGAGGGGGTCACCTTGTCTAAGTCCATTTGTATTATGGAAATAGCCAAAAGGGACACCGTTTATGATGGTAGAGAAGTGATTTGTGGAGATGCAAGCGTAGATCCAGGATAACCATTTATCAGGGAAGGCAAAACCTTTAAGAGTTTTAAGCAAGCAATTCCAGTTTACAAAGTCGAAAGCTTTCTCAAAATCCAATTTGATAGCCAGAAGAGGAGTATTGTTTTTATGGCAGAGATGGATAGTTTCATTGACCATTAAGATGGCATCTTGGATACTACGGTTTTTTAGGAAGGCTGATTGATTTAGAGGGATGATGTCATTCATAAGAGGTTTGATTCTATTGGCTAAGGTTTTGGCTATGATTTTATAAGATGTATTTATAAGACTGATTGGTCGGAAATGCGTGATTAAATCAGGTTTGCTATTTTTTTTATCAAAGAGATGAAAGTTTTATTGATGTATTTTATGATGTTTTGGGGGTTTGGACTTGAATGAAAGGCTGAGAGAAGAGCAAGAAAGTCATGCTTATAATGATTCCAATTAGCCAAGTAAAATTCCACATTTAGTCCATCGGGTCCAGGAGATTTATCTTTGCCTAGATCGGAAATAGTAGTTTGTAATTCCTCCAAATTGAAAGGTTTGATTAGGTCAAGGGGATGTTGGATTTTGTTTTGGCAAATGGAGTCCCAATGAAAGTGATCAAGACCAGCCGGATTGTGATTTGAGTTGAAAATATTTTGGAAATGGTTTTTAATGTGCCTTATGATGGTTTTTTTGTGGGAAGTGAGACTTCCGTTTATCTTAAGATGTGATATATTGTTGTTTCTGAATTTTTGATTACAAATTTTATGGAAAAATTTTGTATTTTTATCTCCTTCTTTGGCCCAAAAGATTTTGGCTCTTTGTTTCCATTTAGTTTCTATTTTGTTGTTTATGTTTTCTAGATCAGATTTGAAGGAAAGGATTTGAGCCGGATCAGCAGAAGGATCTTTTTCTAAAAGCAAAAGATGGTCCTCAAGATTTTTTTTTGTCATCCAACAGGGTCGAGGGATTATTGGTCAACCAGTTTTTTATATGTTTTTTGATTTTTTTTGTATTGTTCATAAAATGAAGACCCAGGTTAGCAAGCAAGATCCCAGGAAGCAAGACAGGAAGAGATGAAACTATCATTTTGAAGCCAAATATTTTCAAATCTAAAAGGACGGGAACCCCAAGAGGAAGAGACTGTGTCAATTATAAGGGGAAAGTGGTCAGATATGGTTCTGTGAGCAATGTATATAGACGAGAGAGGATGTTTATCCTCCCAAAGGTTTGAACATAAGAAGTGATCAAGTCAAGCAAAGGTTTGGTTTCTAGACCAAGTATAAGAGGCGTTTGATGGAGCATGGTCGATAAGAGAGTAGTTTGATATCATCTGCTTAAAGTTTTTGTCTGTAGCAGATAAGGGAGAAGGGGAAGGGTTTGGGTTATGTCTATCAGAGATATGAGTGACTAGATTGAAATCCCCACCCAAGATCCAGGGTAAACTGTGATATTTTATGAAGAGGAAGTTTAATTCCTCAAGAAAGAGGGATTTTTCATGTCTTGGTTCTCCATAAATGCCAGAGAAAGACAATAAGAAGTCATCAGAAAGATTTTTGAAATCAATAGTAATCGAAAAGTTTTTAATTGAGGAATTTTGTAGCAAGAGGACCTGGTTGTTGTAACCCACAAGAATGCCACCTTTGAAACCATTTGGAGGAAGTTGAATCCAGTTTGTTATTCTATTGCCTCCAATCATTTTAAGGGCAAAAGGGGTGAGGAAGGTCTTTGTTTCTTGAATAGAAATAAGGTCTATTTTATTTTTATAAATATGTGATCGGATTTTTTTCTTCTTCGTAAGTTAGAAGCTCCACAGATGTTCCAAGTAGAGATTTTCATTTATAAGGAAAAAAAGGGAGACTAAAAGATAGAAAGGCAAGCCTAACCACGTCTATTTGTCCATCCCATATAAGATTCAATGTCATTTAGGATATACTGAGCATCATTTTCCTTTTCAAAACAGAAACCAATCTTATTTGCAAATGAAGAAAAACTTTTTCAATTGGACCAAGAGGCTAGATCGTCTATAGTATCAGGCTTATTTTGAACTTTTTTATTTAAGGATGTAGATGTAGAAAGAGATGATACCGAAGAATCAAAACAAAATGAGTAGGAAGGAGAAATATCTTTCTTGGCCCTGTTTGAGATACTTGATCCATTGTTGATAGAGAGGCTGGGCTGCAGGATCTTTTGGATGTAGCGTGTGTTTGATTTCTGACGAGGGATCTTCTGTTCCGCACTCTACAGGGAGTTATCCTTGAAGTGTTGAGATGAGTCTTGAAAAGCAGAGGTTTGATTTGTTTTATCAGGAGAATGCCAGCTTTACTTCGTGGATGAAGATGAAGGATAGGATTTTTTGAGAGATGGGATGTTTGTTGTGGGGAGGGGAAGAATAGGAGATCGATTTCTCTTTTTGTTTTGGGCTGAGAAAGTGTTAACAGAGGGGTTGAGGGTTTCCTAGTCCAAACCTAGTTTCTGATCTGGGGGGGGTCTGGTGAGAGAGGAGTGGTTATAGCTCTTGTTAGGACAGAACCATGATGGCGGATGTGAAGAGAGGTCGGAAAAAGCAGAAACATGTAGGGTGGGTTGTTCAGCTGCTATCTTAAGATGGTAGATCGATTCACCGATTCTAATGTTAATGCAAGGAGGGAGGGAGATAGCAGCTTTAACAGAGAAGAGACAATAGGCTTTAATGTATTGAGTGGGATGAAGAGTTTCCGGGATGATGTATTGAAGAGTTGCCCCTATTGAATGAGCTATCCCTCTGAAGATTTCTAGTTCCCACAGATGAGGAGGAAGGTTTGAGATGGCAACCCAATCAGAGCCACCCGCAGGGGCAGGAAAAGAACCGGAGTCGGCGGACCATTTGGAAAGGCGAGCCATAATGAAGCTGGATCCACAAGGAATGGTAAGAACATGATTGAAGATATGGGTTATCTGAGTACCTTCAGGGACAGTGTAAATAAGCTGGGTGGGTGAGAAGATTTTTGGTTTGAGGATAGTATGACCGGGAAGAAGGAGAGCTAGAGCTCTAGTGATGTCAAGAATATTTATGAGGTTATTGTCCAGGTTGTTTTCAATTGTGACAAGGATGCTTCTAAGGGAGAAGACTTTGAGAAGACGCATCGAATTTGCAGGAAGATCCATGGCGATGGCATATTCCAGGTGATCAGGAGTCTTCATAGTTTGGACGGGGGAAGGATGATATTCTTTGTGTGTTTTTGCAGATGGGATCTTAGGCAGGGGGGAAGGTTTTTTAAAGGGGATCTTGGAATGGTTGCTTGACGAGGGTTTTGAAGAGGAAAGGTAGGGTTTTGAAAAAGAAGGTAACCTTGAGTTTTCGAAACAAGGGTTTGTAGATGTTGCATGATCTGGCGGGAGATTTTCAAGGCATGCAAAAGGGTTGCTGGAAAGGAAATGATTATGAGCAGGCATAGAAAGGGGTCTGTTGACAGAAGGATGTCGATTTGGGACCACTGAATAGTTTTGGAAATGAGAGAGATGTCTAAATCGGGAGTGCATGTGAGATCGATGTGGGTTTAGCTGTTGTCTGATACTGTTTGGAGGAGGTCGCTCCATGCAGTGCCTTTTTATGTGTCCTATGCGACCACACCTGAAGCATGCAAGGAGAGAGAAACATCGGGAAGAGGAGTGGTTGTTTTTGAGGCAGAAGCGGCAGAAAAGAGCTCGAAAGGTCTTTTTTGTGGGAACCTTTCTCCAGATATGGCCAGAGGGGTTATTCTCCAAATTTTCTTTGATGAGAGGGGAGGATTTTGCTTTCCCCAGAACCGGAAATGAGAGATTGAGAAGGTCAAGGTCCTTAGGAATGATTTCGCTAATCAGGGGAGGTTTTTGCACGATGGTTTTGTAAAGAGATGTGAGTTTGGGATTAAGGGCCTTATTTTTAAGCAAAGGAGAAGGAGTGGGAAAGAGTTTGTACCTTTCTGCAATGGAGCTGTTTGGTTGAAGCAAGGTAGATGAGACATCTTCTTCGATATCTTCAGACCCGGATGAGATGGAGATGGGCGTAGACTTAGCACCCATATATGGTTGATATTCTGCTCTCACGAAAAGTTGATCAGCTGGGTCTGAAGACGACGAGCTGTCCTGGTCATATTTCTTGTACAGAAAAGCGAGAGTAGGTGGGGATTGATGGTTGAAGTCTCTGACCCAAGCCCGAAGGGTACGATCTGTGTAGGGTTGAAGGAACAAAGACCAATCTGGCTAAAGCTTGAGTTCAGATTGCATCTCCGGCCAGCCATCGGAGATAAGGAGAAAGGGGTTTTTTCCCCCAGACGGAGTCCTCAGGAGGAGACCGTGCTATCGTTACCTGAAATGATCGGTGACCGATGTTTATCATACAGATGCCAGGGGAGATATCGAATCTGTGGTACATCCAAGCTCTAGGGAGCGGGATGGAAGACAAGTACTTTGGATCAGCCAGATGAAGCTCGAGGAAAGGGAAGCGCGAGTTCATAGTGGTAGTGGAAGAAGGGTCTTTTGGGGAGCTTTCCAATTTGTGGAGCTTGTGACTCTGAAGGGCACAACGGAGAATCTTGACTTTGCCTGATTTTTGCATGCAGTTAGGTCTTGAGAAGGAGGCAAGGATGAAGTTGCCACCGGTTCTCATAATGAGAAAAGATATGTTTGTTGAATCTAAAAAGGAGTCTTGCTGTGAACTCCAAAGTTGAAACGGGCTAGGAAACCATCAGAGTCTGGGGAAGGAGGGCTAGCCGGCAAAGGGAATGAAGAGGTGTAATCAATGAGATGTTGGAAGAGGTACCCCTAGACCAGTAGGGGAACCACGAAAGAGAATTTTGCAGATAATAGATGGAATCCAATAGTTTCACTGGGAAATAAGGGTCAGAAAAATAGAAGAACTACCGCATTAAAGGGGTATGTCGACAGAGGCTGTAAAGCAAGGTAACTTAAAATTATAAAAAAAAATTACAATAGAAAAAACTCGGAAGAAGATCTTCTTGAAACTAACGATGTTGCATGCGTCCGAAGGAGATTAAAAATAGAGCGATGAGGAAAACAAAATCTGGGTAACCCAGGAAACCCTAGAAGGGTAACCAGAGAGAAATGGAGAAAAAAAGAGGGGTGAAAGAGAGCTGATCCACGGAGATGTTGCAGCCGATCTAGACCAAAGCAAGAGATTACCTTAGCTGGGTAGAAGAGGCTGGAGACAGACGGAGATCACCTGAGGGGAATGGAGCAGCTCGGGGGACGACGAGAACCAGATGGAAAATTGCTAGAGAGAAGCCAGAGCTTTCTCACACTAACTTACTGTTATGCTGTTTTAGTTGATCTAAAATAGGAGCCGTACTTAGTAGAGTAATAAGATATTGTAATACATTTTTAGATATTATATGAACTAAATTAACATTAAAATCTACTAAAATTTTGAAACATAAATATCTACTCTTTCTTTAACTAATTTATTATATTTTTACTTATTTTTCTCTATAGGCTTATACTCTGGTACTTGGGTCTCATGACCTACACTCTGGTGGGTCATATATCTAGTATTGGCCCGTCGATGCATGGGAAACATGACTTGCTTGAAGAGCTTGGGTCATGTCTCTCGAGTTGACCTACACTATGGTCCCTGGGTCTAAATCCTTAATCTAATATAATTTTTGATGAATAATTTCATCATGGTCTTATCACTATCCTAATACATGAATGTTAATAAAGTTTAATTATGTAAACTTAATCATGACAAATTGTATTCAAATCTTATATCCTTATCACATACTTCATTCTTATATCTCAATCATTTTAAGAGATCTTAATAACATACCTCTACTTAAGATATTGAGCATTTAAGGGTACATAACTAGGAAAGTATGAAAATATTACTTGCATTTCTTAACTTAAACACTTAGAACATCATGTTACATAATCATAGAAATCTTGCTTAGCAATAAGAAACATGTAGACATGTTGAATATATAATTTTTGAATATTCTTGGGTGTGGACCACTTATCTAGTTTAGAAAGCTTCTAAGATCTCCCCGACCTTATCTAGTAGTCAACCTATGATTAAAACCAAAAGATCGTATTTAGGTTTCTAAATCCTTATTACGTTAAGTACAATGCTTCATGAAAACCGAAACAAAAAGGGTTTTAAAACCTATCCCCTTAGCTAGGTTTTGAAAATCTGATAGAAGACCATATATTGTTTGACCTCATTTGATGTACATATTATTTTCTATGATTTAATGAAGATTAGGCTATGTCTAGCCAATCAGAGTCAAAATAAAACCATTTTGAACTCATATTAAACTCTTTACTGGAAAGTAGAAGGTTTGATATGTCTTTATATGTATCTTCCAATCATAAGTCTGTCAGAAACTAACTTAGTCAGATCTAACTTAAACATGCACTATATATGATATCAAAATACATAGAAAATACCCGCCCAACGTAGCCCGGGCGGTCAAGCCAGTGCGCCCCTCATGAAGGGTCGCTGGTTCGATTCCGCTCGGGTCAGCTGTATTTACCAACCTCTTGGGTCATCCGGGCTCTGGCACCTGTTTGGAGAGGGGGTGGGATTCGACCCATGAAAATAAAAAAATACATAGAAAATTTTGAGAGAACCCATGCCAACATGACTTAAATATGCAGCAAATTGGGGTAGCCATGTATTTCTTCCCGCATGATAATCTCTTTGACAAAATAGGGAAAACTCCATGCCCTAGATAGGGACTAGAATCTTAAGCTCGATCAGACTCATGAAAGGGAGGGTTGGAGATCAATCATCATATCAATCCAATTAGATCTATACCCTAAAGGACCTTGTAGTGATCGTAATATAGGGAAACCCATCTTCCAATGATGATTATAAATAGGTCCTAGTGTAGGCTAGAAAAGTAATGGGTTGGTGCCAAGGACCACTTAGGCATGTCCACTAAAACCTCCTGGATCGACTAAAGTCAACGTATTAAACTATGATGATGAACTGTGCACAGAGACCCTGGTCAGAAAACATAACATTCATATCTCACTCACAAACATGGTACCATGGTTGTGAAAACTCCAACTAATAATTGGATTTTTCTTAGCAAACATTACTGAAGGTCAACGATTTAACAATAAGGTGTACAACATCATTGAGGTGGTCTAAACACCACCAACAATTCTAACAAAGTGGTCGGGTTCGTTGACCCAACACTAGGCTAAAATGCTATGCCCAGAGCCATGTGGAAAAGAATGAGGGTGAGCTAAGGATGCTTACCGAGTCATTGATTTGATAGAGATGAATGTGGTATCTAGGTCAGGTATGTCATTTCCAGAGAAGGAACTCAACTTTGTAGTGAGGTTCAAGGTGTTAAAATTATTATTGTTTAGTTTCTTATGTCATATGCGCCTATTGGTAATGGATCACTTAGTTTATGTTCACTTCCCTTATACTTTCCTCCCTTCCTACACATAGGAGTGGAGGCTACATTCTATTAATAAAAAATCTCATTAGACTCCCACCTTATTTTTTCACACAGTATTAGAGCATTGATCATAACTTAGAGAGAAAAAGGAAAGAGACTCTGCTTGCATGTGGCTGTCGTCTTTCTTCACTTGGCTGCCCACTAGGAATCATCCCTTCCTCCATAGTCATATTCTATCTTCTTCTTTCTATTAAGATCTAATATTTTTTTATCCCTATGATGGTGATCTCCATCTCGACCGTCATTAATATTTATATACCTCCCTTGAGTCTTATTTATCTAGACATTTTGCTCGACATATTCCTTTCCTTGCATATGTGAAATTCATCTCCCACAATCCTCAATGCCAAGTAAATCCTCCTTTTGGTCTAAGGTTTCATTTTCTTATTTTATTCTTCAATAACAATGCTAATCAATTTTTTCCTTCTTGCTCGGGTTTGCTTTGTGTCATTATTATTTGCACGGTCAAAGTCCCTCTTTTCTTTTGCTTTTCTCATGTCATCATTATCGGTAAATATATCATTTTCTCATTTTTTTAATTTAAACCATCATCCATGGTTGTTTCCACTTTTTAAAAACCTCTTACCAACAATCTTTAGTTAGTATTATGTTGACCAAGCTCCTTTCCAATATTCTTCTTTTTTATTATTTTCCCATCTTCAATTAAAGATTTGCTGATCGGATCAAAGGGGTTGGTGAGACAAAAAAGAGAAATAGAATGGAAAGTTGAAATAGAAGTTGACAACTTTGAATAAAATAAAATGATAAGGAAAAAAAAAAGAAATATATCGAATTGAAAAAAGAGGAAATAATGAGAAAAAAAGATAAAATAAAAAAAAGAAACAAAAGACCCAGGGATATTTTTTTAAGCATCAATAAAAAGGGGCATTATATCTTTTTTCTCTTCTTATTCCTCTACATTAAAACCCCCTACTACCCCTCATGTGTGCATTTGTTACATGAAGGGGTATTGTCTCTTTTCCACACCAACTACTCAATCATTTCAAATTTCTCTGTCACAAAAAAATATAGAAGAGAGAAAATGTATGAAGAAAGAGTATGAGAGAGACTATATGTATTAGTCCAGGCTATTCTGATCTCCATGAAGCTTCTTATTCAACACATTTGTCTTGTTGATGTTTTCACAGAACTTCATTCTCACTAAGCATCATGCTTCCAGTGCATGATTGGTGCTTGATTCCTAATGACATTTTGCTTCTTCATGTTCATGCTACTATATGCACATAATTTGTCTATATGTGCTTCTTTTAGTCGGTTACCACTTTCATGTGTTGAAAGATCTCAGCTGCAACATTGACACCAAGCTTTTTATGTTCATACCACATTATGTATGTCAAGACAGAGCTTTATGTGCTTATTCTAGCATCTTATTACTCGAGTGTTAATGATGTTTCAGTTGATCATTCTCGCTACATTCTCATGAGATGGATGGTTGCTTATTCAACCAGATTTGTTAGAAGCTTGTCAATTTCTAGTATATGCATTCCGTATCTGCAAGGATTTATCTAGATTTATCTTCACTGAGCTACTTTTGTAATGTGTTCTATAAGTTGGATCTAATCATGTGGCCCTTCTGTTGATCTACTTGGCTCCTTGATGGTGTCATTCATTCCTATCAAACCCCCAAGGTGTTGAAAAGGTATGCCTAAAGAGCCAATCATGTGATGATTGACATAGCACAAACCATAAAGAATTTGATTAATACTCATAAAGGCAAGCTTCCAATTCATTATGTTTCATTCAATTATGAGATAATGAAGAAACATTATGAAAGTCTAAAGAATGACAATACTCAATGTTGTATGCCTTCAAGTACATGACTTGGAAGTATGAGATCATACGAATGCTAAGAATATGTACATTCTTATTATGTCCCTAGTCAGTTGTTATTGTTAAAGGCAGATAGACACCAGTAACAGTAAAGACTAGAGTGTGGGTTGGTTGATGATAGAATCTCATTAGTCATGATATGGCAATATCAAACCAGGAACACAGAAACATGTTAGAGAATAGTGTATCAGATAGACCCACCTTGAGAGTGATACAAGGAAACCATTTTTGGTGGTCATAGTCAATTTTTATAGTGAAGGTGGTGATTGTGATTCTTAGACCTGAAATCACTGCACTCAACACATGTTGTTGGGTATGCTTTGACATCATCAAATGCAGTCCTAAAACATGGGTTGTTATAAAGGTGATGATTAAGTGACTTTGACACATGGTGATAGACTGTGAGTGATAGATATGGGATTTGTCCCTCCTATTAGAGTATGATATCCTGGACACTTGATAAGTGAGACTGAGAAATGCATGCGCATACACATGTGAATCAATATATGATATTGAGGACACATTATCTCAAATAATATTCTCTTGGGTCAAGGAACATGGATAGAATGTTGAGAGGATGACGATTATGTGCCTTGAGTTCATTCCAGATATCAGTGACAAAGTAATTATACAATCATTGCAACACCTTACACATATTGTAGGTTGAAGTTGTTCTCCAGCTTTCCATTCACTTTGGTAGCACTGATGTGTGACTAGGCACCACTCCTTGCTTGTGATATCATAAGTTAGTTATGGACATTCAATTCCAATGTGATATGGGACTTATAGAGTAACACGCATAGGGACTCATCTAAAAGAGGAGTTTAATCTTAAATGATGATTGGATTGATTACTAAAGCGTTTAGGTATTTAATTCACATAAGAGACTGATAGATTGGTTGATTGACCTACCAAACAACCATCTCAAGTGTTAAGACGGTCTTTTGGGAATCCAGACGAGCATCTCAAGTGTTAAGATGGTTGTTTGGGTCGCCAGGCTAATTAGAGATCGAATTGGCTAATTTCTGCCCAAACTGAGGAGTGAACCAACCGATTCAATCTGTTGAACTGATCGACTTAGCTCAGGTTCACCAGACGGCCGTCTGGGTGAATGGTTGGGCCAAACAAAGGTCCTGGATGTTCTTAAACTTGTTTCAATTTCATATTACTTGTGTTGTAAGGAATTAGTATGTGATATTAATTGCAATCAAAATTACAAATTCATATGTGATTGGGAAACTACCAAACGACCGTTTGGCAGTGCGAGACGACCATCTCGTGTGACCAGATGATCGTCTTGTGTGACCAGATGACTGTCTCATGGTTTACAAGTTGCAAAAATTCAAGATCTTTTGGTCCTTTCTACTCCCGCACAATCTCATACATACTGGTAACCCTAACCCTAACCCCGCCTATAAATATAGGGGTATTGGGGGTTTCTCAAAACACAACACAGTCAACTGAGAATCAGATCCTATAAATTTTTTTGTCCTCTCTGGTTGTGGTAACGGAGAGATCCCAAGCAAGTCCTACCCAACTAGGGAGGGATAGCGATGGGAAAGAACAACTGAGGATCATTGTTTGTGGGAGAGCAAGTTGGTGACTAGTACACCAATGGGAGGGACAACTCCTTCCTGTATGTTTTAGTTGAACGATAGGAGTCCTAGTTGGTCCGTGTAAACTACTCTAGAGGTAGGAGTCATTTGGCTACTACTAGGAGAGAAACATCAGCTCACATTCCGTGGGGATGCCATAGGAGCGTTGCGTAAGCTATCTTGTGTGTTGTTCGTGGTGAAGACCAGGAGCTGCACAACCACCGTCTAAGGGCAACTAGTTCATAGTTGCATTAAAGAGGGTTGTTGTCGTTGGACTTTCTCTAGGACTAGGTATAACTTGCTAAACCATCCTTCCTATTTCATAGTAGTTGACACCATCTTGCTGGTATTGGAATACAGGTAGATAATTTTTTAAATTCCAATTCCATACTATGTGCCCATTTTTCGTATAGTGGTATCAGAGCCATGCCAATTTACTATGCTTTAGGATAATCTATATGATTAGATTTTTAATTTAATGATTTATTTATTACATACAATGTGAATATTTATATTATCTCATATGCGTATCTGATCAAAGACTATATAATCCCAAACGAATATATACATATGATATGATATATATGCAATTTACACGTGTCACCCTAATAGCGGTTTTGATGGTGGATGTGTAGCATGGTTATAGCCAATACCCAATATATGTGTGTGGTTGGATGGTTTGGTTTTTTTTCATGTTGATCTCAGTGTATGTATCGAGCCTCTACCTCTTCTTACCAATGTAAATTTAATTCTT
This sequence comes from Alisma plantago-aquatica, assembly GCA_963693085.1. NCBI lineage: Eukaryota > Viridiplantae > Streptophyta > Magnoliopsida > Alismatales > Alismataceae > Alisma > Alisma plantago-aquatica. The sequence continues at coordinate 1,099,609,791 of OY856411.1, forward strand.
TCCTACCTTTGCTCCCCTTGAATGTGACTTGAGGTTTCTCTTTACAATGTGATAGTTTAATAGTAATAGGATAGTTTCTTTTCTTACAATGATGAGGAAGATGAGCATCACCAGATGAGATGACCAATTCATTAGATGAGCTGGCCATCTAGAGGACCATGGAGGACATAATGATGGAGCCAGACGACCGCCTATTGGGCCCAACCAACCGTTTAGATGGAGTCCAAGCTTCGGTTGGATAGGAGGCCAAACAAACATCCCATAGGACCAACCAACCAACCAAGATATGAGACGACCGATTCAAGGGTTGAACCGATCTACCCAGATTGGCAAGCACATGTCTACACCAACAACATGTTCATACATGTGATGTGATGATTGACCGAGGTGGTAGTAATTCCTTGTGGCTCTAAGGAATTACAAGTAGAGATGGCCAAAAATATCACTTTTTATTTTATATTGCATGTTAACGTTGTGGGATATAGCATGAATATGATACATACTATATATGTGGTGATTAGATACAATATATATATATATATATATATATATATATATCTGTGTGTGTGTGTGTGTGTACAACCCCTCAATCAAACATAATAAGTCTAAGATGCTTTCCAATAGAAATACACATGAAAAACTTGTTCGACCAAACGTAGGTTATGCCAAAGCATGGTGTGCCGTCTATCTCGTCGAAGTTTGATGGTAGTAATGTTGGTGCCTCCAAAGTGGGATACATTATTATCGTATTGGCTATTGGGTGAAGCTTAACTGGTGATTCTTAGTGTAAAGAGGCGAGATCACCTCTTTACTAAAATTTAAAGGAAATACAAACATCCACAATTTTAACAAAATTTAGACACTTTGAGGATGATTCCATAATATTCCAAGTAAATAAGCATGATTCCAGATACATGATAAAATGTCAATAGCAGCGGAAATAAAGAAATAAATCAGCCTTCACATGGCTTTATTGTTTATTACAAGAATGATTTCTAAAAGAAAAGATAAGATAAGCAGGATCTAGCTATAGCAACCTAGCCATCCTTTTCCAAACGCTAAAGATAAACTCTTGAGGGAAGCTTCCTTCAAGCTTGTCCTTCTCCTTGCACAACACCGGCACCTGGGTGGTTGGGAAGACACCCAGCAAGAGGAAAAGAGAGAAAAGTATGTGTTACAAGATTATTCTAAAAGTGACAAGAAAGTTGTAACAAGTAAAATAGGCTAGAGATTTATTAAAAAGTGAGACATCAAGAGTATGAGGCTTTTTATAATGAAACTTGCCAATAAAAAAAGTAAATAAGGGTTTTGCATGTAAATTAATATGTCTACCTAACTAAGTAGGGTTGAGGCACCTACCGGACCTCTAACCTTAGGTGAGGGGAGAATAAGACATTCCCAGTCACCTATAATATTATGGGGAGATTTATAAACATTCCCCTAGGGTGATTATATACATGCTCTCTGTGGGTGGTTGTACATAAGTACCTCTACTTTACAATTAAATAGAACATATAACTACATGCTAGTAAAAGAGTTATGGCAAGATTAATAAAAATATTTACTTAACATGGCAGTGGGGTATAAAAACCCAGACAAGATAGTTCTATAACTGATTTTGAGGCATAAACAAATTAAATTTCAAGAATCATGAATTAGGTCAGATTAAGTCCCATTAGGGAATATGGGTATTGGTATAAAATTTTCCCAACTTAAGGGGGTATATGCACATACCTTAGCCTCAAGTATTCTAAAACCCTCTTTCCAACCCTTCACACGAAATCAGAACCCACTTTCCCTAATTCATCATCAAATCTATGAATTAGAATTAAATATACTCATTAAAGGTTGAAAACCCTATTATTACTAACTTTTTGTGAAAATCATCGAATTTGACTATGAAAACATCACCATCATCTTAGTTAGGGTTTTGTGATCAAAACAACATATAATATTATATATTTTGAAGATATGGACTTTTAGGGTTATTTTTGGTGATTTTTAGTTAATTAAATCATTCTAAAAATACGTTTTCGAAAACATCAAAATCAAAACTCAAAAACATTTTTAATGGGTAGATCTCATTCTCCTGATTTCAAAACACTATTTGTTTTTAATTTTTGACTGTTGAAATCATTTTCTATGATTTATTTTGTATCAACCAACCATAACTTGCCACGTAGGCAATCACACACACACAGAGAAAGAGTGAGCGGGAGAGAGAGACTGAGAGGTGGCAGGACCCGCGCCCTTGCCTGGCCCAATGAGTGGGCAACCCCACGCCAACCTGGCGCCTGGGCCAGCCGGCTCAAAGCCCACTAAAAGGACAGGAAGGCCCCTGGCAAGGGTCAAAGCCGAAGGGAGATCGTGCAAGGGCAAAAGGGTAAAACGACGCAATGTTATCTTCCCCACTCGAGTGATGAGAAGAACCAGCAAGAAGCTCGGTCAAGGTCCCGAAAAATTGGGCAAAAACATGATTCTCAACTAAACTTCACGTTTAGGTACTCGAAAGAAAGAAGAAGAAGAGATGAATCTGGTAGTACCTTGTATTAGAACGGAGGCGAACTGAGCAGAACACGAGGGGCGCCGCAAGGTCAGGGGCAAATGGTGGCTAGATGGAGGTCAAGACATCCACGAAACTCAAAATTGGCAGTGTGGTCGAGTTGCAAATGAGATGGCGGTCCTTGGGGTAGGTATATATATAGGCAAGAAGACCTAGACTAGGGTTTGGGTAGGTGAAGGTAGAGAGGGGCGGTGCAAGCATTGTGCATTTCTCGGATATTCACCAAAACCCAAAAACTTTGGGATAAATTGGTGCGGATTTGCGCAAGGAACTTGTAGAGATAAGAATTATTGAATTTCGTTGAGTAAATCTCGAGAAAAGTGGATTTGAAATCTTGGCAGTCAAGCAACCTGTTGCCTTTTTCGTTTAGAGGAAGAAGATGACCGTGGGTCGTCAGATCAGTGGACCTGTGTCCACGAAGGACCCTGAGCCGTCCGATCTCACAGATGGGATAAGGAAATGATTCCTTGTTGCATTAAAATTCGACCAAAGTGTCATTTAAATTCTAAATGTTTTTGTCTCTCCTCGTTTGGAGGCCCAAACGACATCCAAAAATTACCAAATTTTATATTCTAACTGATTTTGATGCGTAGAATCCAAATATGGAGTTATTTTTGCCTTTTGAAGAAGTTTGATACGTTAAATAATTAATATGTCATTTTCTGTTTCCTCCTTCAAAAGGGGTGATAACATTGCTTAAAATTTGTGTAACTTCACCCATAAGTCTCCCTAAGGGATTAGAACACGATTTTGTAATTATATTTATATTTATTTATTTATTAAATAAATAGAAGATTCTACACACTTTCTCTCTCCTATTTTACTCATTATTCACACATTATCCAAATTAGTTGCAAATTTTCCCAAAGGCTTCTTTTTATGTTTAGAATACGAATTTGGAGTTATTTTTCTGATTTGAGAGCATTAAGTATTTTATTTCACTTTATTGGCCTATTTCCTATTTTCTTTTGATAATGACATTAATATTTACATTTATGTTCCACTTTAAATGATACTTGGCCCTTAAGTTACTTTTTGGTCAAGAAAATGAATTTGAGTGTCAAATTATCCTGATGGGTTTCCAATTATAATTTTTGGTGCAATATCTTTCTCATTATCCTCTTTTATCCATTAAATCCCATTTTACTTCTAATTATTGCATTTATCTTCTCCTTTATATAAAATTCGGATTTTCTCTTATTTCTCTTATTCTAGGAAGTGCTAGAAAGTTCTAGGACGAAATTTCTTATTCTTTTTATTGCTTAGTGTACAATTTGCACTTTAGACCCATTATCTAAAATCTAACTGAGGTATTTGTGCATACAACCCTATATTAAGAATATATGGGAAACATTTATCCAATAACCATCATAATTCCACTAAATCAAATCCAAAGACATAAGGGATGAAAATGAAGGAAAAAACTTATAGAAAAGGGTACAAAGAGGTACATAGAGGATTTTAGTATGTTACAACACTCCACCCCTTAAAAAGGATTTCATCCCCGAAATCTCATACAAAGAGGGAAGGGTGAGTACGTAACATCTCGTCTTTCAACTCCCAAGTGGTTTCCTCTAAACCATGATATCTCCACAAAACCTTTACTAACTCTATCTCCTTATTCTCCAACTACTTTACTCGGGAGTCAAGGATCCTCATAGGTAGTTCCTCATAAGTCAGATTCTCATGAATCTCCACAGGTTCAATAGTGAGTACATGAGAAGGATCTTTCACATACTTCCTTAACATAGAGACATGGTTATATTGTGGATCTTATCATAAGCAGGAGGTAAGGCTAAGCGATATGCACAATCTCACACTTTATCTAATATTTCAAATGGTCCAACATAGCGAGGACTCAACTTGCCTTTTACTTTAGATCTTGCAATAGAACGTATAGGCTTGATCTTCAGAAAAGCATAGTCTCCCACTAAGAAGCTTACATCAGACCTCTTTCTATCAGCATACATCTTCTGTCGATCTTGAGCAGCTTTCATCCATTTCTTTATCAGTTGTACCTTCTCAAGCATCATCTGCATGTCATCGGTCTTCACTAAGGAACGTTCACCAACATCATACCAGTGCAAAGGCGAACGACAAGGTCTACCATAGAAAGCTTCAAAAGGCAGCATACCAATACTAGCTTGGTAGCTGTTGTTGTAAGCGAACTCTGTTAATGGTAGATATCGATCTCAGGCACCACCCCAATCCATCACACAAGCACGTAGCAAGTCCTCCAGAATCTGAACTGTTCTCTCATACTAACCATCATTTTGCGGGTGGTAAGCAGTAGTGAAATGCAGATCAGTACCCATCTCTTCTTAAATCTGACCCCATAAGCGAGAAGTGAATTTTGGGTCTCGATCAGAAACTATCATAGCAGGAACACCATGCAGGCGAACCATCCACTCCACATATAACTGATCCATCTCAGCAACTTTATACGTGGTCTTGAAAGGCAAGAAATGAGAAAATTTTATAAGACGATCAATCACCACCCAAACATCATCATAACCTTTCTTGGACTTAGGGAAACCAGTAACAAAGTCCATTGTGATCTTCTCCCACTTCCATTCTGGAATCTCGAGAGGATGAAGAAGACCACCGGGTCGTTGATGTTCAATCTTGACTTGCTGACATGTCAAGCACTTCACCACAAACAGAGCTATATCATTCTTCATGTTCTTCCACCAGAAGCTTCACTGTAAGTCCTTATACATCTTTGTTGTTCCAGGATGAATAGTGTACTTGGACCCATGAGCTTCACTCAGAACCTTCTGTCTCAGATCACCAACATTGGGAATCCACAACCTTTGTCTGAAGCGGACAACACCATCCACTCTGACAGAGAAGTCAGATTGCGGTTTCTCAGTTAAAGATTTCATTTCTTCAAGCTCAGAACTCTCTAACTGTGCCACCAAGACTTCTGAGATCCAGGTTGGTGTAATAGTCAAACTGGCCATATGAACACACAACTTGTCTTCATCCACTGAATCAATAGGCTGAGGTCTCCAACTAGCCACATGTTCAAGGTTTTCCCACACTGAACATCTCATAGAAGCACAAACAACATCCTTCTTGCGACTTAGAGAATCAGCTATGACATTCGCTTTACCAAGATGATAGGTGATGGTAAAGTCATAATATTTAAGATATTCCATCCACCTACGTTGTCACAAGTTCAAATCCTTCTGAGTCAACAAATATCTCAGACTCTTGTGATAAAAAAAGACTTCAAACTTTTTGCCATAGAGATAGTGTCACCAGATCTTCAAAGCATGAACTATGTCAACAAGCTCCAAATCATGAGTAGGCCAATTAGCTTCATTAGGTTTTAACTGTCGAGAAGCATAGGTGACTACCTTTCTGTCTTGCATCAAAACACACCCTAAGCCTTGTCGGGATGCCTCAGTGTAGATGACATAGGGTATGCCCTCAACAGGCAAAGCAAGCACGAGAGCAGAAGTCAGGCTCATCTTCAACTTCTGGAAACTATCCTCACATTCAGGGGTCCATGAGAACTTGACCTCCTTCCAAGTCAGCTTGGTCAAAGGTAAGGCCAACTCAGAGAAGCCTTTGATAAACTTCCTATAGTAACCAGCTAGACCAAGGAAACTACAGATTTCAGATGGGTTTTTCCGAGCATTCCACTTTTTCACAGCTTCTACCTTCGTAGGATCAACAACTATATGACCGACAGAAATCATGTGACCAAGAAACATAACTTCCTTTATCCAGAACTCACACTTTGAGAATTTTGCATAGAGTTGGTTTTCTCGCAGTGTGCTGAGTACAATCCGCAGGTGCTCGCGATGTTGTTCTAACATCTCGGAATAAACCAAAATGTCATTGATAAACACTACTATGAACTTGTCAATATATGGGAGGAATACTCAGTTCATCAGGTCCATGAACGCAGCAGGGGCATTTGTCAAACCAAAAGGCATGACCATGAATTCATAATGCCCATAACGATTTCTGAATGTTGTCTTCGAGACATCACCATCCTTCACACGCATCTGGTAGTAACCACTTCGCAGATCCATCTTGGAGAACATGGTGGCTGACTTTAGCTGATCGAATAGGTCATTGATGCACGACAACGAATAACGGTTCTTCACGGTCACCTAGTTAAGCATGCGGTAGTCCATACACATCCGAATTGAACCATCCTTCTTCTTCACGAACAGGACAGGGGCTCCCCAAGGAGAGACACTGGGGCATATGAAGCCCATGTCAAGAAGCTCTTCAAGTTGCTTCTTCAACTCAGCCAGCTCGGCAGGGGCCAAGCGGTAGAGTGGCTTCGATATCGGTGAAGTTCCATGTATAAGCTCGATGGAGAATTCCACCTCGCGAGTTGGTGGCAACCCGAGAAACTCCTTGGGAAAGACATCCGGGAAGTCCTTCACCACATCAACATGATATAGAGAAGGAGTTGTAGCATCAAGAACTATGGAGGCAAGGAAAGCTCTACACCCTTGCGAGACAAGCTTTTAAGCTTTAATGGCAGAGATGACAAACTATCGCTCTTCTCGCTTCTTTCCCTTGACACACACTTTTCCTTCATCAGGATGAACCAGTCTAACCTTTGATTCCTCACAGTATAAAACTGCTTTATACTTCTTTAACCAATCCATACCCAGGATGATGTCAAAGACGGTCATATCAAGCAAGACAAAATCCATGGGAAACATTATTCCAGATATACATAGGTCCATGGTAGGAGTTTGGAGGTACGAGGAGCAAATTTTACCACTAGGGGTTTTTACATCTAATACATGATCCATAAACTCAGATTCTATTTCTAACATAGAAGCAAACTGACAAGATATGAAAGTATTGGAGGAGCCAGAATCAAACAGTGCTTTTAAAGGATGCATATTAAGGTGAAGGTACCTTCAATCACTTCATTGCCTTCACCTTCTTCCTCAGCATTGAGAGAAACACTCTCCCATTCCGGCTCTCCACTGGAGGACATCCTGGGTTCTGGTTGTTGTTGTTGTTATTGTTGTTCCGCGGCGGCGGGTTCTGTCTTGGCTGTTGCGACTGCTGGGCATTATTCTGCCCTTGCTGGAAATGAGGGCAGTTGGGTCGGATGTGCTCGACTTGGCCACACTCATGGCAGGTCGGTGGAGGACGGTTGCCATTACGAGCAAGAACATTGTTGGCAGGACATCTGCCAGGAGGATGGTGGTGATTGCACCTGTTGCAGTGATCACGTCCGCGGTTCTCCTGCTGATTCTGAAACTTCCTTTTATTGTTGTAGCCATTAGAAGCTTGAAACCCTGGATATGACTCGATGGTGAGTGCCTTGTCCACCATCTGTTGAAAAGTGAGTGACATCTATGGGACGAGGCTCCGGCCCACATGATAGTTCAGACCTTCCAAGAACATGGTTGCTCTTCTGTCAGCTCCAAGGTCGGTGGCGTAACATTCTAGCAGTAGAAATTTTTGAATGTAGTCAGCCACGCTCATGCTTCCTTGTTTGAGACTGTAAAACTCATCCTCCTTCTTCCTTGGGAAAGCAGGGAAGATATACTTCTCCCTGAACAACTTCAAAAACTGGGCCCACTCCATAGAAGAGGTGTCCCGAGTGCGGGCAACACTGTTCCACCAAACGGGTGCCGGTCCATCCAGCACGTACGTCGCGAACCAAACCTTCTGGTGAGTAGGGCACGCCATATCCTCGAAGGTCCGATCCAGGGCCAACACCCAGTCATCAGCTTTGTCCACCATGTTAGGCTCACTTTCACCCTTGAAGTAGGGTGGCTGCATCTTGATGAAGTCGGTGAGGGTAAACTCCCTCATCTTGTTGGTAGTGGCAGCAATGGTGTTGAGTTGTCCCATCATGGTGGAGGACAGCAACTGACGTAGCATCGCTAGTTCTTGCTTAGGCGTGAAGGCGGGAGTACCCGTAGTAGTCTGATTGACCGCATGAGTCACAGGAGTGTTGGGGTCGACTCTTGTTTCACGTTGTTGAACAAGTCACCTCTCCTGAAAATTAGGGTTATCATATTAGGTTCTCAGGAGTATAGAATCATAGATGAGAAGAGAATAGAAATATAGATGAGAAAAGGATAACTAGAATGCTATTGCCTAAAAGCATACTACTTCGGGCAATTCATATTAGCACAGGCCAGGCCGGTATCATATGGGTACAGGAGTCCTCATAAACCAAGCTAGTGGTGCGGAGGAAAATTTTGCCAGCCCCCGAAACCCTGATCCTTTCTAGACACCCTTGCTTCAACTGCATGCCCTAATAGTTGCCTAAAGGCTCTGATACCATGTTGTAAAGAGGCGAGATCACCTCTTTACTAAAATTTAAAGGAAATACAAACATCCACAATTTTAACAAAATTTAGAGACTTTGAGGATGATTGCATAATATTCCAAGTAAATAAGCATGATTCCAAATACATGATAAAATGTCAATAGCAGTGGAAATAAAGAAATAAATAAGCCTTCACATGGCTTTATTGTTTATTACAAGAATGATTTCTAAAAGAAAAAATAAGATAAGCAGGATATAGCTATAGCAACCTAGCCATCCTTTTCCAAACGCTAAAGATCAACTCTTGAGGGAAGCTTCCTTCAAGCTTGTCCTTCTCCTTACACAACACCGACACCTGGGTGGTTGAGAAGACACCCAACAAGAGGAAAAGAGAGAAACGTATGTGTTACAAGATTATTCTAAAAGTGACAAGAAAGTTGTAACAAGTAAAATAGGCTAGGGATTTATTAAAAAGTGAGACATTAAGAGTATGAGGCTTTTTATAATGAAACTTGCCAATAAAAAAAGTAAATAAGGGTTTTGCATGTAAATTAATATGTCTACCTAACTAAGTAGGGTTGAGGCACCTACCAGACCTCTAACCTTAGGTGAGGGGAGAATAATACATTCCCAGTCACCTATAATATTATGGGGAGAATTATAAACATTCCCCTAGGGCAATTATATACATGCCCTCTGTGGGTGGTTGTACATAAGTACCTCTACTTTACAATTAAATAGAACATATAACTACATGCTAGCAAAAGAGTTATGGAAAGATTAATCAAAAGATTTACTTAACATGGCAGTGGGGTATAAAAACCCAGACAAGATAGTTCTATAGCTGATTTTGAGGCATAAACAAATTAAGTTTCAAGAATCATGAATTAGGTCAGATTAAGCCTCATTAGGGAATATGGGTATTGGTATAAAATTTTCCCAACTGAAGGGGGTAGATGCACATACCTTAGCCTCAAGTGTTCTAGAACCCTCTTTCCAACCCTTCACATGAAATCAGAACCCACTTTCCCTAATTCATCATTAGATCTATGAATTAGAATTAAATATACTCATTAAAGGTTGAAAACCCTATTATTACTAACTTTTTGTGCAAACCATCGAATTAAACTCTGAAAACATCACCATCGTCTTAGTTATGGCTTTCTGATCAAAATAACATATAATATTATATATTTTGAAGATATGGGCTTTTAGGGTTATTTTTGGTGATTTTTAGTTTATTAAATCATTCTAAAAATACATTTTCGCAAACATCAAAATCAAAACTCAAAAACATTTTTAATTCGTTCTCCTTATTTCCAAACACTATTTGTTTTTAATTTTTGACCATTGAAATCATTTTCTATGATTTATTTTGTATCAACCAACCATAACTTGCCACTTAGGCAATCACACTCTCACACACACACACACAGAGAGAAAGAGCGAGCGGGAGAGAGAGACTGAAAGGCGGCAGGGCCCGCGCCCTTGCTTGGCCCAATGAGTGGGCAGCCCCACGCCAACCTGGCGCCTAGGCCAGCCGGGTCAAAGCCCACCAAAAGGATAGGAAGGCCCCTGGTAAGGGTCAAAGCCGAAGGGAGATCACGCAAGGGCAAAAGTGTAAAATGACGCAATGTCATCTTCCCCACTCGAGCGATGAGAAGAACCAGCAAGCAGATCGGTCAAGGTCCCAGAAAATTGGGCAAAAACACAATTCTCAACCAAACTTCACGTTTAGGTACTCGAAGGAAAGAAGAAGAAGAGAGGAATCTAGTAGTACCTTGTATTAGAACGGAGGCGAAGTGAGCAGAACACGAGGGGCGCCGCAAGGTTAGGGGAAACGGTGGCTATATGGAGGTCAAGACATCCATGAAACTCAAAATTGGCAGCGTGGTCGAGTTGCAAATGAGATGGCGGTCCTTGGGGTAGGTATATATATAGGCAAGGAGACCTAGACTAGGGTTTGGGTAGGTGAAGGTAGAGAGGGGCGACACAAGCATTGGGTGTTTCTTGGATATTCACCAAAACCAAAAAACTTTGGGATAAATCGGTGCAGATTTGCACAAGGAACTTGTAGAGACAAGAATTATTGAATTTCGTTGAGTAAATCTCGAGAAAAGTGGATTTGAAATCTTGGCAGTCAAGCAACATGTTGCCTTTTTCTTTTAGAGAAAGAAGACGACCACGGGTCGTCAGATCAGTGGACTGGGTCCATGAAGGACCCTGAGCCGTCCGATCTCGTGGATGGGATAAGGAAATGATTCCTTGTTGCATTAAAATTCGACCAAAGTGTCATTTAAAATCTAAATGTTTTTCTCTCTCCTCATTTGGAGGCCCAAACAACATCCAAAAATTACCAAATTTTATATTCTGATTGATTTTGACGCGTAGAATTTAAATATGGAGTTATTTTTTCTTTTGAAGAAGTTTGATAGGTTAAATAATTAATATGTCATTTTCTCTTTCCTCCTTCAAAGGGGTGATAACATTGCTTAAAATTTGTGTAACTTCACCCATAAGTCTCCCTAAGGGATTAGAACACGATTTTGTAATTATCTTTACAAGTTGAGATTATTTATTTATTTATTAAATAAATAGAAGATTCTACACACTTTCTCTCTCCTATTTTACTCATTATTCACACATTATCCAAATTAGTTGCAAATTTTCCCAAAGGCTTCTTTTTATGTTTAGAATACGAATTTGGAGTTATTTTTCTGATTTGAGAGCATTAAGTATTTTATTTCACTTTATTGGCCTATTTCCTATTTTCTTTTGATAATGACATTAATATTTACATTTATGTTCCACTTTAAATGATACTTGGCCCTTAAGTTACTTTTTGGTCAAGAAAATGAATTTGAGTGTCAAATTATCCTGATGGGTTTCCAATTATAATTTTTGGTGCAATATCTTTCTCATTATCCTCTTTTATCCATTAAATCCCATTTTACTTCTAATTATTGCATTTATCTTCTCCTTTATATAAAATTCGGATTTTCTCTTATTTCTCTTATTCTAGGAAGTGCTAGAAAGTTCTAGGACGAAATTTCTTATTCTTTTTATTGCTTAGTGTACAATTTGCACTTTAGACCCATTATCTAAAATCTAACTGAGGTATTTGTGCATACAACCCTATATTCAGAATATATGGGAAACATTTATCCAATAACCATCATAATTCCACTAAATCAAATCCAAAGACATAAGGGATGAAAATGAAGGACAAAACTTATAGAAAAAGGTACAAAGAGGTACATAGAGGATTCCCATTGGATCAAAAATTGGCCACTGATGTAATTCTGCAGTCCCTACTAGAGTCATATAGTCGATTTGTCATGAACTACAACATGAATGACTTTGACAAGCCTTTGACAGAGTTGTTGGGAATGTTGAGAACAAATGAAACACAAATGAAGAAAGACAAGCCCAAGTTTGTGATGATGATAAAAAAGAAAAATGGGGAAGTCCAAAGGCAAAGGCAAAGCTAAGAAGAGTTCTAAAGTTAGACAAAAGCCCAACTCTTCAGATCTCAAAGAAAAACGCAGAGTAAAGAAAGTAAGAGGTGATTGTCACCATTGTCACCGGCCTAGACATCAGGAGAGGAATAGCCCACTCTAGTTAGAGAAATTAAAGAAGAAGAAGGAAGGAACTGATGCCTCCGCTTCCAGTATGAACATTATAAGAAAATTTTGATTACTTCTTCATTTGGTATGTGATACCAAATATAGATCTGACATACTGATGTGCAAGATCTGACAAGAAGTAAAATCCCTCTTGGAGGGCAAAGACGGACAAGGCTGAGACAGTGTTGCGGAAGCACTAGTCTACATTTAAATTTATCTTATCCCAATGGGCCTATAATAGAGTTAGTTGAACTTCTACTTCATTATGCCATAAGAAACATTTATTTTATGCATCTTTTTATTGGATAAGTTAAAATATCACTATCTGTAACCAAAAGAGTAATGGGGGGACAAAAGGAAACCCCAAAACTTAGGTCGGGGAGCTAATTACAAAAACCCCATTGCCTCAGGACCAACCTGTCCAGCCCACAAACGAGCCGAGGTCTGGCTTTGCTGACGGAAAGTAAACTATTTACAATATCATCAAAAATGACAGTAGCATCCTTCTCAGGTGCATTGTATAGCATGGAGTTCCTTTCCTTCCACATATGGATCATGATAGCCATAATACAGAGCCCCATAAAATGTCTCATCGTCTGGTTCTTGTTAGTATTCACAAGAATCTAGGAGATTCTTTCATCAAGCTCACAAGGAGGGTTCCCACCCCCAACCACATTTCAACATGGCCCTAGTCCAAATATACTTGCTGTAGCCACACTCCCACCAAAGATGCATGTGGGATTCATCCTCAACCTTGCACATCAGGCATCAAGGAGTCACATCCAAGCCCCATATGATTATCTTATCCATCGTAGGCATCTTCCTCATGACACCCCTATAAAAGCAGCAACTCCATTTGGGGTAGTGCAAGTGGTTCCATATGAGTTGCACCCAAGGCACCGATGGTATAGAAGCAGCATGCAACCCAACCATAGAAGCAGGTCTCATCCATGCACCATTTAGCAAAACGTAGTTAGAATGAACCATAGTCTAGACCCGAGTCATCCTCTTCCATGCTCTAGATGACCTGTGCGGGTCGGACAACTCTAGCCTATCATTGTATTTTGCCTTCATCCACTGCGACCAAGAGGATGAACCATTGAGGACAAAGGTATCGACCCTCACCTCAGTAGTGCGGTCATCCAAGGTCTGAAGATCCATGATGCCCAAACCACCAAGATCTATTGGAGCAGCCACCGTACTCCAAGCAACAACATTATTCCGATCAGACCACAAGAAGGAACTAAGGATGGTTTTAGCCTTCTCAAGGACAAACCATGGTAATTCAGCTCGTCTATACCAGAAGAGAAGCTTGCTAGTAAGCACAAACTTGATAAGGACAATTCTTCCAGCCAATGACAACTTCAGTCCTACCCACTTGTCAACAGTGCCCCAAAGGTTGTCGATGACCTCCAAGAAATCTCTACCACATCCCTTTCCTCCCATAATCGGTATGCCCAAGTATTTAGTTAGGAAAGTATCGATTTCCAAACCAGCAACCTCTTTGAGCCTCCCCCTCCTTGCATCACATGACATCGAAAAGAAAACCTTGGATTTGATACTGCTGATATATAGACCAGTAAGTTTACCAAAGGTCCTCAGAGAAGATCTCATAGCCCTCATATATTTACCATGACCCGCTATGAACAACAAAACATCATCTGCAAAATCATATGGGATAGGACTGGTGTACCCCCACTTTGAAGGGCTTGAGATCACCATGGCATTCAACCTTGTTGATGAGAAAGGTCAATGCCTCCATGATCAGAGTAATAAATAGGGGGGGATAGCGAGTCACCCTGTCTTAGGCCGTTTGTTGCTTTGAAAAACACCTTAGGAACCCCATTGACCAACACCGAGAAGGATGTCATCTCCAGACATTGCCTCATCAAGCCAATCCACATGTTTGAGAAGCTAAAAGCCTCTAAGATAACCCACAAGGCTGACCAGTTGACATGGTCATAGGCCTTAGAGATGTCAACCATCACGCATGCCTTCTTGGTACTGTTCTTACGGTTGAAGTCCAGCAGGAACTCACTAGCCAATAGTGCACTGTCCGATATATTTCTTCTTTTAATGACGGCCAATTGATGGGGGGACACCACCTCAGGCAAGATGGCACTCAATCTTCTTGAGAGGAGCTTAGCAAAAATTTTATAAAGAACGGAGCAGCAATGTATAGGTCGAAAATCCTCCAAAGACGCAACATTTGGTTTCTTAGGAATTAGTCACAAGAAAGTGTGGTTAACCCTCCAGACCATAGAGCCGTCAACAAGGAACCACCTAACTGCTCGACCAACATCCTCCTTGAAAACATCCCAGAAAGCATGGAAGAACTTGCCATTGAAGCCATCCGGCCCAGGGGCCTTGGATGCTCCAATAGAGAAAATAACTTGTTTAATTTCATCATCAGAGGGCGGTCCACAAAGTTTCCTATTCATCTCATCGGAGACACGTCGAGAAGGCAGCTCACAGGGAGAGAAACAACCACCTATGTTGTACAAATCTGAGAAAAAATTGACAGCTTCATTCGCCACCTCATTCGGACCACCCGTGGGTGTCCCATCTTCTTTAGTAAGGGATTGGATGCAGTCCCTGATATGGTTCTTCTTTGTTGCCACGTGGTATATCTTAGTGTTACGATCCCCGTTTCTAATCCACCTTATCCCGCTTCTCTACCAAAACAGTAGCTCTTCATCCTTCTCTACCTGTTTGAGTTTCTTCTTAGCTCTCTCTTCTAACTCCATCAAGTTAGGTCGAAGAGGATCCATCCTTAAGTCCTCGACAGCACTAGAGTAAGCTCTCGTTGTGTCTTTGACAAGCATTGACAAATCAGTAAGGTCAGTTACCCATTTCTTAATTTCAACTTTTAGGATTTGCAGTTTTTCCGCCACCACAAAGATGGGATTTCCCTCAATCTGTGTATTCCAAGTATTCACCACCAGCCTTCCAAAACTTGGCCAATCAAGCCACAAGTTTAGGAATGTGAAAGGTCTGTTCACCCAGGTAGCACCATTAAGATTCATCAGAATCCAAGCATGGTCTCTATTTGGGTGTCCCCCCAACCTTACCGACGGTTCAAGGAACACACTCAGCCAGGCCGCATTAACAAGCGCCATGTCCAAGTTACTTGCAATTCTGAAACCCGTACTTCTCTTATTCTGCCAAGTGGTAATTCCACCAGACATGTTCACTTCAACAAGATTAGCCGCATCTACAGCAACATTGAACCTGTAGATGATAGAATCTGGAATCAATTTTCCACCGTGCTTCTCAGACCCCCTCCTCACATGATTGAAATCCCCAATAACAAGGTGTGGAAGAGCCTATTGTGTGGAGCTAGTGATCTGGTCCCATATTTTCCTTCTGCACATCTCATTATTGTGCCCATAGACAACACTGACCACGCAATGAAAGCCCCCCACATTGATGCAGCTAGCAGCAACAATCTGGTTAGTGGCACGGATGACTTGGATGTCCCACACATTAGAATTCCAACCAATCACAATTCTCCCACCATTTACATGAGGGAGGTTGGAGTCACACCCCCCATCCAACTGGGAAAAGGTTGGTCATTCTCTGGCCAAAAACCCATTTGATCTTGGTCTCCAGGCATATAGCCATCGTAGCTTGTTCCCTGGCGATAATCTCCCTCACCCTTCTCTGCCTCTCAGGTCTCGAGGCACCCCTCACATTCCACGTGAGGATGGTCATCAGAAACGTGTTGCTCCACCCCTTCTGGCAGTGGATATCCTAGTTGATGTACATCTCCCTCTACTGGACTGAGTGCTCGGGGCATCAGTCCCTTCTCTCGTCATTGAATTCCCAGCCAAGTCCTTGAAGTTGACCTCAAAATCCAAGTTCTAAAGAAATGAGAACTAGTTCTCATCGGCATCCTTAGTTCCTGGTGAGTTAGAAGGTCGACCATCCTCTACAATCTGTCCATGACCAGCAGAAATCACCTGCACCATAGTAGTACCCTCAAATGAGTCATCCTGTGAAGGACCCTCTGCCGCCTGACCACTAGATCCAGCCTGGCCACCCTGTTGGACATGGATAACCTGGTGTTGCTGAGCCCCTATTGCACTCGGACGGGAAGGGCCAGTCCTTCTCCTTCTTCTCTTGCTTAGCCTCCTACTGCTAGATCTGCCTCAAGTCACCAACTCAGAAGGGACCTCTGTGAAATTGACAGGACATCTCCCAGACCTATGGCCGAACACATTGCAAGCGTCACATCTCTCTGGAAGAGCATCATAGAGGACCTTGATTTCCAACTCCCCCCGTCAGTCATTTCGACCATGACCACTGGAGGAGGTGGTTTGTCCACCGTGATCTCCACATAGAGATGGGCCGCACCAGCAAAATGCCCTTTCAAATGAAAATCAATCACCTTGGGCGTACCAAGACCATATCCAATAATGGTGATAGCCCCACGCATCCAATGCAACCCCACATCTGGGAGTGTCACCCAGACTAGAGTAGAGGTGAGGGCAGCCCTTCTGGTGTCAGCCTCTAATGACCACCTTTTGGTTTCCACGACCTCATAATCCATCCATAGAGTTGGGCAATGTGGCAAGTCTTCCCCATCACTTGGATGATGATAGTGAATCTGTAGAAATCATCCATCGCCGCAGCCACGGGCTAAGAAAAGCGCATCCATGGCTGAGAGTCACCATCGCAGTAGGTAGGGGCCTTGGGATCCTCGGGGAGGTTGACCGGCCTACAACACCTACAGACCTCCATGGGGCGCCTCATGGTCTCTGCCCATGTCCTGCCCACGGTTACATTTGCGTGGGGATCAGTCCATGGGGTCAGAGAGGGTCCAGAGTCGCCCACATCAGACTCTGATTCCGTGGGTGTGGGGGGAAGGGGAAAGGATGGGTGGGAGGAGGGGGTGGAGGTGGTGGTGGTGGTGGGATGTGCGGTGGAGGTTGAGGTTGAGGGGGCAGGTGGTAAGGGAGCAGCATGGATAGCCGGGGAGCCCGGCGGCGCACGCAGGTCGCCAGAGGCCATCGCGCAACCATTCATCACTAACGATAGGAAGTGATAAATCAATAAAAAGGTTGTCTCTATTTCAAAAGTTATGATCTTGTATGGCAATGCCCATACAACTAAATTGTCTTTGTATGAAAGATTTTTAGATGAATGTTTATAACGTTAAATACCAAAGGATTATAATTGATATCTCAAAATTATCATCAACAATAGTCACCTTGGATGTATATATAAGAAATGCATATCTAGAATACATATTGATGTTAATCTAGACTCCCTTAGTTGTTGAACCTAAGGTAATATGCAATTCTTGCTTATACATAACGTGACATGTCATACTTCACTAGATGTAGTGGGAGGATAAGCTTTCCATTAGACCTCATACTTGTGATAAATGAATATCTTATGGGATGAATGCTATATATAATTGCTTATACTTCATTTCTATTATTGGTAATATGATAATATGTACTCAGTGAAATAGAAACATAAATCTCTTGAAGTGTTCAAGGATATTATAAATGAAGTATGACTTTAATAAAAGTTTTAATAAATTTTTATGAGATCAATTGTTGAAATGCTTTGCATTACTATCTTGAGAACCTTCAAAGAGAGAATTGTGATAATGTATCACAAGTCAAATCCATCTAAAAATGATGATGTGTCAGAATCAAAGAATTATACCATGATGAGTCATGATATGATTATCAATTAATCTAATCTACTTATCCTCATAAATATATACCTATCACTAAATAATGTACCATCTAAATGGTTTATAAGAAATCATGTATGATATGATTTGGGAATGTGCCAATGTGTAGAAGGGATTGAAACCTACATTAAGAAAGTAGTTTCTTGAAGAAGGTTTATCCACAAACCATAATTGTTGAATATTACTATTAATCCCAATCCAGTAAAAAAAATGTTTTGTTGATAGGATAATTGAGTTCCTAAAGAATCAATGGGAGTAAAAGTAGAAACAAAATGTTCGAGATCAACAAAGAGGTACAATGAGAACTGAGAAAATCACAAGTTGTTGTGGAATCTCAAGTTCATCATGTAACACAAAATAAAATAGTTCTAGTATAACTTGTATGAGATTGGAATATTGTGAATCCAACAATTTAGATGGGTTGGTCATGATAGGATGAGCCAACTAATAAACTAGAAGCTATTAGGTACCATAATCTGAGTAATGGCTCAAGGCCACAATGGGATCCATGTAAGTAACAAGGTAGGACCTTGATGGAGCCACCTAAAGGGGTAGTACCTAAAGGGTGTGATAGGGTCTTGTGAAAAAGATCTACATGGAAAACATAAAAGGAAAAATTGGTTGAGTAGGTTTTCAAATCAATTCAAATTGTTGAACGTGACAGAAATTCATTTACCAATTGTCAAGCTTGTTGTTGTGGTTAAAATAGACCAATGGATTTGGCATATGAAGATAAAACCACATTCATTAAATGGAATACATCAAAGGATGTGTACGTGACACAATGTAAAATGTCTTATAACTTCAAGAATGCAAATAAAGTCTATAAACTGCAAAGGTCAATCAAGGATTAAAACAAGCATCTCCGAGATGGGATCTTATGACTTGACTACAAAGTCAAAAAGTTTGACTTGAATCAAGTCAAAATATAAAATCTATGATTACAAAACATTTAGTGGGAGCATATATGAATATTCCACGTATGATGAGGAATACCATCTCAATATTGAGAATATTGAGAACTGGCATGAAAATCCTTCAATAATGAAGGAAAAGATGAAACATCTTATGAGATAAGGATCAAGACCTATGGGATAGTTCTTGAATGTTTCACAATGGAATTTTGAGCACTTACAATAGCAATGTGTTGAAAGAGTTTAACACGGAAGGATTCAATAAGAGAGAATCCAAATTAGTCTCTCATAAACCACAATGTTCCAATTCTTATGAAGAATGGAAATGATATGATTAAGATGCCAAAGTATGTAGCAATGGATCTATCATGAATGCTATTATCCCATATAATCTTGTATGTATTGGACATGACAAGATGATATTGAAATCCAATAAGGGTTTTTGGAATGCCATCAAAATATCCATTAGTACTTGTGAATTACTTAAGGATAAATTGATGGTCAATAAGAATAGCAATAGAAGGAAGAGTCGGGTGTAAAGGGTTACACCTATGAAAGCTTCCAAAATGACAAATTGATTGTAATAAAATATGTTTTGATTCAAAAGGAGAACTGTTGTTAGTTGGGAGGGTTTTGAACTAATAGTCATTAATTCAATTCTACAATAGAAATCAAGTATACTTGTGTTATGAACATTGAGTGATACTATATGGATCTAGAAGTTCATATGATGAACTTATAGGTGTTCCAGCCTTTGATGACACAATAGTGATACTTTGACAACAATGGAGCTACTTGTTAGGATAGGAATATTAGATACCATATTACAGTGGTTTCATCTTAGAGCAAAGAAATAACAAAACATGCAATATACCAACTAATAGAAAAATATTGCTAGCCCGCTGGATTAAGCGCTTACGTAGAAGAAGCATGATGGATATGTTTGGATCACTAAGAATAAGATTTGTGGGTGATTGACTCTAAATGCAAGTGGGAGTTTGTTGGTAAGGTATGCCCAGAGAGCCAATCATGTGATGATTGACATGGAATATACCATAAAGGATTTGATTAATACTCATAAAGGCAAGCTTCTGATTCATTAAGTTTCACTGAGTTATGAGATAATGAGGAAATAGTATGGATTTCTAAAGAATGACAATACTCAATGGCGTATGTCTTCAAGTATGTGACTTGGAAGGATGAGATCATATGAGTGTTAAGAGTGTGTACATTCTTGTTATGTCCCTAGTCAATTGTTATTTTGGAAGGTAGATAGACACCAGTAACACATAAGACTAGTGTGTGGGTTGGTTGATGACATAATCTTATCAGTCATGATATGGAAATATCAAACCAAGAACACAGACACGTCTTAGAGAACATTGTATCAGATAGACCTACCTTGAGAGTGACACATGGAAACCATTTTTGGTGGTCATAGTCGGATCTCATAATGAAGGTGGTGATTGTGATTCTTAGACATAAAATCAGTGCACTCATAACATGTCATTGGGTATGCTTTGACATCATCAAACATAGTACTAAAACATGAATTTTTATAAAGGTGATGATTGGGTGACTTTGACACATGGGGATAGACTATGAGTGATAGATATGGTATTTTTCCTTCTTATTGGAGTATGATATCCTGACCACTTGATAAGCAAGACTGAGAAATGCATGCACATGCACATGTGAATCACTATATGTTATTGAGGTCACATTATCTCAGATAGTCTTCTCTTGGTTCAAGGAACATGTATTGAACATTGAGAGGATGACGATTCCATGCCTTGAGTTCATTCCGGATATCAGTGACAAATGAATTATACTATCACTGCAACACCTTACACATATTGTAGGTTGTAGTTGTTCTCCAATTTTCCATTCAGTTGGGTAGCACTAATGTGCAACTAGGCACCGCTCCTTGCTTGTGACGTCATAAGTTAGTTATGGAAATTCAGTGCCAATGTGATATGGGACCTGTAGGGCCACACACATAGGAACTCATATAGAAGAGGAGTTTAATATTGAATGATGATTGGATTGATTACTAAAGCATTTATGTATTTAATTCATGCAACAAATTGATAAATTGGCTAACTGAACTACCAAACGATCATCTCAAGTGTTGAGACGGTCGTTAGGGAATCTAGACAAGCATCACAAGTGTTGAGATGGACGTTTGGGTGGTAAGGATAATCAAAGTTTGAACTGGCTAAGTTCTACCCAAATTGAGGAGTGAACCAACTAGTTCAATTTGTTGAACCAATCGGCTCAGCTCATGTTCACCAGACATCTATTTGGGTGAATGAGACGGATGACTTGCATGGGTGAAATGGTTCGATTGGGCCAAAAAAAGGTTCTGTATGTTTCCCAAACTTGTTTCGACTACTAATTACTTGTTGTGCAAGGAATTAATATGTTATATTAATTGGAACCAAAATTGCCAAATTTATATGAGATTGGAAAACTGCCAAATAGGGCATTTGACAGTACAACATGACTATCTCGTGTGATCAGACGACCATTTGGGTCATCAAATGACCATCTTGTGGTTCATAGGTTGTGAAAATTCAAGATCTTCCAGTTCCTTCCACTCCTGCACAATCCCGTACAGACTAGGAACCCTGACCCTAATCCTGCCTATAAATAGAGGGGTATTGGGGGCTTCTCAGAACACAACATAGACAACTGAGAATTAGTTCCTCTAATAATTGTTGTCCTCTCTAGTTGTGGTAGCCAAGAGATCCCAAGAAAGTCCTACACAACTAGGGAGGGATAACAACATGAGAAAACAATTGAGTTTCATTATTGAGGGAGAGCAAGTTGGTGAGCAGTACACCAACAAGAGGGTCAACTCCTTCTTGTATGTTCTAGTTGAATGACATGAGTTCTAGTTGGTCCTTGTAGACTACTCTAGAGGCATGAGTCCTTTGGCTTCTTCTAGGAGAGCAACATCAGCCTGCGGTCCATGGCGATACACATGAGCACTACAGAAGTTGTATGTTTTGTTGTTCGTGGTGAAGACCAAGCACTACTACAGAATAGGCCTTTAGCATCAGTTAATTAAGGGCTTTAGTGTCAGTTTTTAAGCTACACCCAAGTGGGCATCGCTAAAGGTGGACCCCTTCGACGTCGGTTCCCAACCGACGCCAAAACGCTTCCCGCCACCAAAAACGCGCCAGTAAAGGGACTATAGGCGTCCGTTTTTAAAGAAAAATGACACTATAGAATGGTTACAGACGTCGGTTATTAAAAGAACTGACGTCAAAATGCTTCCCGCCACCAAAAAATGCGTCAGCAAAGTGCCTATAGGTGTCGGTTTTTACAGATAACCGATGCCATATCAGCTGAATCGATGTCAGTTTTGTGCTAATAACTGATGCCATATCCCTACCTACCACCACGGCTGTGTTTCCTTGAACGGTCGTGGTTCCTGGCCACATAGACGTCGTTTTTTTTATCAAAAACCGTCGCCATATGTCTTTGGTGTCGGTTTTGTTCAAATAACCAACACCTACGTTATGATTTTTTTTTCTTATCAGTTTGCAGGCCTGCTGTATGGCTGGTCAACAGGATGAGAACCTACAGTTCAGTTCTAAACTGTAGGTTTACAACATCCATTGATATCAGCCAACAACATGCCACACACCTACAAAATTAACAAGATGGACAATATTATATATATGTGATTCACACACATGTATAAGCACATTTAATTTATATTATTTTTTCATCACACATATGTAGAAACCAGTAGCAACCTGTAGTTCCATTCATTTCATCTCTTTTCACATTCAGACACATGTAGAAACATTTATGTATTGATCATCTTCACACACATATGACAATTCATAAAAATTCATTCACATTCACACAAAAATAATTATGAGAACAAAGTTATTCTTTATTCATCGTTGTCATCATTGTCAATACAATTATATCTAAAAATTCCCACTCTTTGTAGGGCTTTTTCCCATTCTTCTCTTACAACATCTAATTCATCTCTCGTATAGAGAGCATGTACCTCGAAACGCTTTCCACCTGTGCTGAAGTCACCAGTTTTAAAGACATGCAAAGAGAACGACATATATATATATAATTAATAATATATAATAAGATTGATATATTTCATATTATCTAATGAGACTATGTATAATACCTGTTGTATCTTATCGATTTCTATTACATCATGTTTGATGATTAGGTCCATAAATAGCATCACATAGTAGGCACATGCCCAGCCGTTGTCTTGTGTAGAACACTATAAATTGAAACATACAAAATATTCAAAAATATAAATAAGCACAGTTCACATAAATAATATATACATTGGAGTCAGGAAATTACTTTCACATTCTCCCAAATTAGTGACAGATGCTTTTTCCTGGGGACCTTTCCTCCAACTTTTTTGTACTCTTGTAAAGCCCTACATATGTTAATGTAACCCATTAAATTGCATAATTAAATAGTAATGTAGTAACGGATGTTAACAGATATAAAACATGAAATATTTCTCACGAGAATAATGGCCTTTTAATTTCATGCCCATATAATGTATCCAACTCATTCCCTACAGGATCTAGATAATAGACAGTGAACGTCTTGGGGACAATAACTAGTAACTCCCAATGCTTACCACTACAGGTAAGAAAGTGGAAAATTAATAACTCAAAATCCACAATAAAAATGTAATTTTCTTAAGTCCAAATTATAAGCAAAGTAAACTTACTCGACATTGAATGGAGCTATAATCACCATCTTATTATTTTCACCAATATATTGAAAAGCATCACAACAATATGAAGTAACTGAATATGGGTCTACATCTACAAGACTAATCAAAGATGGAACCAAAAATCTCACATGCGAAAACCTAAAATCTGTAAATATCTTGTGTAAGTGACTGCAAAACATGTATTATGTATGCATTAATATATAAGAAACCAGATCACCGTATATAAAACAAGGTATATGGATGTATAAACAAGATCTCACCATATCCACAGCTCTATCATAAATGTGTTCAACCATTCATAACTAAACAACTCCAAAATATCTTGTATAAATATCTTGTTTTCGTATGATTGACCTACATTAATACATATACGTATGTAGAACTTGTATTATGTATGCATTAATACATATGCTAAACTTGTATAAATAGATTATTATCGTATGATTTACCTGTAGCATCCTCCGGAATAGTAACAATTATAGGGAAATTTATATCATGTTTGCCGATCCATACCGCCACACCCCTACAATTAGGACCTATTGAGGTGTGTAGGTCCCTTGGAAGCCAACTTGGTAGTCGAGGAGGTGGAGGCTGAGATGTAGCGGGTCTTGTCTTTTTGACATGTATATATAATTTCAGATTAATTGACTCATATATACACACTAACAAATTAAATTAATGGAAATTTATCATACAATATCAGTATAGAGGACATCTGCTTCAGGCCACAGTATCACTCTGCTTACTGCCTCACTAAGTGTTTCAGCATCTGGGTGTACACGAGGTAGTGCAAGATCCGTCCAGTCGGGGAGTACATGTATCAGGCTCACACGTACCACACCATCTGGTACTGGATACCCATGAAACATGCACCCTTTAAGGGGTGGGTAAGCCGACGCCTCTATAACGATATATTCTTGACTTTTTAGTCGACATGGCTTCAACCCCTACAAATTTACGTAAAGAATGTTATATGCATATATAAAAAAACATATCATCTTGAACAGACTAGCTATTATGTCATAAAAATACTTACAGAGGACGTGCTAGGTGGTGGGTCTACAAGATTACTCCCAACCACTTCTGCAATATGAGAAGAGCGGCCCGCCACATGTACTGTTTGAGTGGCAGGCTGAGACGCTTGCCACTTCGCCATTGCTTCTTGGATTCTCTTCTCAATTAACGAATCTACCTATACATGGATAAAAGAAACGCTAGCTTTTGATTATTGAATTCCCTTTTGCAATAACATTCTAAAATAAGAATATGTTACCTCAGCTTGTGAAAGTCCCGTTTTTGGGACAGGTTTGCACTGGGATGGCCCAAAGAACGCTTTGATGCCCACACCAGCGCCTGCACCCCTAACATGTCTAGGATGCTCTGGGTTACCCAGAGAAACTGTCAGTTCATCCCTTATGCCCTGAGGGATGAACTTGCCTTCCTTCCTCTGCTCGTGCAGCTCCCGCTAATCACCATCAACAAAAATTAGTAAGTAAACATAATAATAATAATCAATATCGATCGATTGTTCTAAGAGTTCATCTTTACCATTTTTGCAGCCATCTCAGCAGTTGTGGGCTTCAGTATGTCTCTCTTCTTATTTTGCCTCCCAATTATCCACATAGCATGGTGAGGTAGAGGTGCAGGAGCAGTAGTAGAGGACTCTGTAGTCTCCTGAGTAGTAGTAGGCTGAGCAGACTCATCCTATAGTCTTTGGCAAACTCCTGCATATCCTCTTGGACCCATTATGTGGTCATGCACATTCAGTGCACGCCTTACTCTTTGTGCCTCACTGAGGGCCTAGTTAGTTAGCACATTGATTTGGTTAGTAACACTAAAGGTTAATCTTGAATAGGTGAATACATAAAAACATATATTAATTCAATTGGGAGTGGCGCTTAATACCTTGAATTCATCTATTTTTCTTTGGGCAACAAACACCTCCCAGTTATTGGGGTCCAGGTAATTCCATTGTTGTGTGGCTTCCTTCTGCCTAAATTTATTTTTTAAAGAGAATACAAACACAAATTGTTAGTGTAGAGTTAGTGAAATAGTGATCAATGTCTAGAATTGGAAATCAATCAAGAACCTCTTCTCATCATCACGTATGTAATCTCAGGTGAGATTGGTCCTATAGTTCCTTAGGACCCTCCCACAACATTGCATCACACATTTATGATGCAGCTTTTCATCCATATCAAATATGCTTTGCAAATTAAACAAAATTGCTATTAACTAGTATTGTAAGGACCCTGACCCAGGTTTTGGGCTAACCCTCTTTGCTTTGCTTATTAAAGGTGCTTATAAGCTTAATATAATCTTCTAAGATGTTTTGGTATCATGTGACAAGCTCATGTTTCCAGTTTGGTCCCGTTTGGATGCTGTTTGAGCAATGTTTGCTTGTTTTGGACCAAAGTGCAATTTACCCAAAGTAAGGGGTTATATTGCAATATGTCACATGTAAAGTATGCCTTTAGTTTTATTGCATCATTACAAAGAGAATGATGTTGTGGGGCACCTTGTGGAGGACCTATGTTTCAAGTTTGAGCTTGGTTGGTTGATGTTTATGCTTTATGTGCTAGTTTTGGTGTAAATTGCAAATTACCCAAAGTGGAGGGTCAATATGAAATTTATCAGGTCTAGAGCCTTCTTGCATCTGTTTGGCATCATCTAGAATGTGGATTTAGGTAGGGGCGCCTTGTTTGATTGATAGATGAGGAGTGACACCTCTATATGGCTTGTATATCACATATGTGTCACATAGGCCACCTTGTCCTTTAGTGTATCGGCTAAGGCTTGAAGGTGTATCGCCCAAGAGAGGTGTATCGGCCATGGAAGCTGCCCAACTTCACGATACACTTTCTAGAGTGTATCACCAGGCCATGCATGAGCTTCTAGGGTGGCAACAAGTGGTGTTATGAGCTAGAGCAAGTGGCACCTTGGTTTATGTGGTTATGACACCTCTCCCTTGCTACCTCTCTCTTCCTTGGTGTATATAACTCCCTTCCTCCTTATCCAAGCAATCCTTTTCGGCCACCTTCCTTCCCCTACCTGTATGTGACGAACATGGGAGCTTGCGAGCTAAGGAAGACTCCCATGGAGCATGGAGGGGCGAGCTCCTTGGCCATGGAAACTCCTTGCTCAAGATCCAACCTTGGTGAGTCATGCTTCTTTGCTAGATTTTCCTTGTGCTATATTCTTCACCTTCCTCTTCCCCTCTCGGACATGGATAGGCCCTTTATAAGATTAATCAAGGCTGTGGTTATCTCCCCTCCTTTCTTCTTCTTGAGCTATACATAACCATGGTTTCTTCTTATTCTTCTTCCTTTGTTTCTTGAGGTGATGATGATGGTGCCGAAGGCATGTTTGGAGCTTTGGATGGGTGTTGTTCTTGGAAGAGAACGTGAGTTTGCTGCTTGGACCAAGAAGCTTGATGCCTTTCATGGAAATCCTATTAAGGCGGGTTACATAACTCTCAACCACCTCTATTATGTATACTCTCCATATGCACATATATTGATCTTGTTCCTTAATTTGGTATCCTTCTTTTATGATGTTCATGCCTGTGGAGCTTGGGATCTGTTTTGATAGAGATGGCTACGTTTTACTACTGTATGTATGTTGTTATTATACTTAATGCTTTGAATGGCTAGAGGTTGAAGATGACTTGCACGATATGAGTCTTTGGCCGATACAACTAGGTTTCCCGATATGGGTCTTTACCTGATACAGTACCTTGTTCTATAGCCTATGCTTTGGTTAATGGTTATGGCAACACCCCTTTCTCTCCTTTGGACTTGAAAGGTGAGCCTATGACCTAGACATATGGACTATATGATGGGTTGGTAATAGTTGCACCTTGATGCCCGATATCCCCTATCCACCCTAGAGTTAAGGTTTGGACGATATGGTTGGTGGAAACCTAGTTGATCCCTTGGCCGATATGTGCTCTTCTTGGTGGCTCCTTCAGGTTGTTGCCTGATACCCTCTTCTAGAGTTGAGCCTTGGGTGATATGATAAGTGAACCTTTCATTGACTTTGTGACCGATACTCACATCTACCCAAGATGATGGTGGTTGGCCGACATAATACCCTAACTCTAGAGTCTTGGATGATATGGAGCTTCAACCCTAGTTTGGGCGATAGGGTTGTCCTGGGCGACATAGATGATCTACCCTTGTTGCACAACATGGTCTTGATGTTGAATATGACCAACTTGGTATGGTCCTTGTACCCTTGCACGATACACCTTTTTGGTGCCCTAAACGATACCCCCTCATCTAGGGTTTGCCTTGGACGTTATGTTAAGAAAAGTTCTGTTAATCTTGTTGCCCGATATGACTCTTAACCATGGTAGTATTGTTGGGCGATATGGATAAGTCTTGAGCCTAGAATGATGAAACCCTAGGTGGGCGATACCATGGCTGCCTCCCTGACCGATATGAGCGTGGTTGAGGGGCCTTGGTGTCGGGCATGAGGTTTGTGCTTGCACGACACTCTCTAAGTGAGTTGCCTGACATGGTGCCTATGGACGACATGGAGCTTTGAGTGATAGAGTTGCCCTAACCCTAAGATGACCGATAGGGGTGCTCTTGTCGTGATGATTCCTTGGGCGATATGGTGGGTGCCCGATATGGTGCTCCATGAGCGACAAGAATATGAGGATGGACGATATGGGCAATCCCTTGATATGATGCCCGATATCATCAACCCTAGACCTTTATAAGTGTGTAGGTGTGCATGGTTTGGGTGACATCATGGCTAAGTGTGTGGCCGATACCCCACAAGGAGATATGTTACCTTGGCCGATATGCCTTTCCCGACATGGTCTCTCTCTCTTGATGGTTACCCAACATGTGTTCATACTTGATAGCTTGGATGGTCCTAGGGTTGAGGTTTGGCCGGTACATGTGTTGAGCTTGACAGTACCTTGGACGATAGGGTACCTTGGGCGTCATGGCAATGTTGAAGTAGTGTACCTTGGGTGGTATGAAAGCCCCATGAGTATCTTGATGTGTTAACCTAGTAGGTGTGCTTGTTGGGCGCCATGATCTTGGCCGATATGGCCTTAGGCGGTAGAGAGTTGAGGGTTGCTCAGTATAAAACCCTAACCCTAATGGGCGGTAGGGTTTTGGATGATAGATGGCACCCGTGTGCTACACAACGCCTGGTTGCCTGATACTACCCTGCATGTGGATGCATGATACATGTTATAGTCCTAGTTACACAATACTCCCTTTTAGTGAGGGATTGTTTGGTCACTTTATGCTTTTGGTGAGCGTAGGTGACACCTTTAGTGAGGGCTGTGCCTAACCCGATAACCCTATGCATGTTTCTTGAGCTTACACCTTTGATCATGTTGAGCTATGACAAGATAGGTAGAGAACCCTTGTATAGTGGTTACCTATGGTTAATGATAGATGAACTTCTGATTAAGTTGGATGGTGGATCATGGTGTATGATCCTTAAAGTTAATCCTTAGGGATGATATGCATATGGTTTAAGATATAGGGTATGATGGGATACCCATGATGTGGTAACAATAGTACGTATTGATTTATACACCTGTTACGACACTAATTTGCATATGTTCATAATGATGGAAGAATATTCCAATGCTATAAACCTTAATCTTGATGACATGATAATCAAAGACATGTTCATGAGATATGGGGCATGATGGATGCTCACAAATTGATAACAATAATCTAAACTGACTACCGACACAACTATGAACATGGATGTTGTTCCAATCCTATGCACCTAAATTCTTGATAGCCTGATGATCATAATATGTTCTCTAAGACCTATGTTCTATGTTTGGTGATCCACTTATCTCTTTCTTATGCAAAGCTAACCATGCAGGTGTATTGAATGCATAGCCAAGTAAGAGCTATGGTGATTATATGATTATGTGCTTTGTATAGCACTTGATATATGTGCAATATCTAAGTAATAATGATATGTCTTGTTGATGAGATAACATATATCACCAGTATGATGAGAAAGGCATGATGAGGTGTGATCCTTTAGTAATGACATGAGGGATTGATATTCCTTAACGATGTTGATGATGCCTTGAGAGGCACTGGTGTAATGTGATGAACTCAGGGATTGCTATCCCATGATGATGTGAAATGATGAAGCCTTGAGAGGCAGTAGCACTATGAGATGATGTGACAGATTTATATCCCATGGCAATGTGATGATTGTTGAGGGCAATGGAAATAGAAGTAGCAATATAACACCAATGCAATGAATATAGTGTTGTTCATGTTTTATATATGGTTTCTTAATACAACTTGATTGCCCCAACAATCTACTTAAAATACATTAACTAATTACAGATGAATCTCTCATGTAGTTTGCCCAGGCCATAGATCCATCATCGTCAGTAGCTAGTGATGGTGAAACATGTTTTCCTGCGGGTTAACCCAGAGCGCATATTGTTGAATATGCGAGGTTTCTCCTAGCCTAAAATAGAGAGGATTTGAGTGCAGCTACGGTTGCAGACTCGAGATAGATAGAGCATGGTGAATAGGCCCATGGCTCAGTGTGATAGAGCATGAATGCGTTCATGGCTCAGGGAGCACGATGAACTGGCTCGTGGTTCAGATATACTAGCGCCGAGACCTGTACCAAGGTGGGCTAGAGAAAGGGTAGCCTGCGGGAGATGACCCTGTGGCAGAGGCCACTTAAGCACGAGACTGCGGTCCTACTTTAGTTCTCGTACACTGACTACGAGGTGGGAGATCGTGAAGTCTGACTCTTCCATTGACCTTGTATGGCACCGACTCTGGGTTTCGCAATCGTCAGTTGGATTTGAGCGGTACGACTCACTTCCTCAGGGCATACTAATTTGTAAACAAGCCGTATAATATCTTTCCTTAGGGAAAATACGAAACATTAGTTGAGGCCTTGTTTGTATAGTTGCTCTGGTTATAAACTTGCAGTTTATCATATATTCTTTATATCATGTGATAAGATCATATAAAGTTTATCTTGTCAATCATGTTCCATAAAGAATGCCTGGTTATAGGCCTCATGAATATCTTGGTAAGATTGCTGGTAAGAATAGCCCTGCTCAGTATACTGCTCTTATAATTTGCTTATATCAGTTATCTGTGATCATAATAAAGCTGGTAGAGGGTTATGTTTCTCATTGGGACTTTGTGTCTCACCCTACTAGTTAATAACCCTTTTTAGGTGGATGTGCCTGGCGAGATGAAGATCATGTGGCTACGGATGTTATGCAGAGGTATCGTACCTGGTGGGATAGATAGTGTCTAGAAGTAGAGTCCTATGTGTCGTCCTTGTACACTCAGGTTTTCGGGAGAGTTTTTCGATGTTTCTCGTGCAATGATCGATGTATGGTATTCGATATGTATCTTGATGTAAAACATCCTGGCAACAGTTATTTCATGTAACGAGATGATGGGAAATTATGTTGAAGCACCTTGGAGATATGATATGAAATGAAAAGTGTTGGCTCAGATATTATATGTTTCATCTTGTGGTTCTTGTTGTAAATGGGTTTTAATTTCCCGTGTTTTTAAGTAATCCGCTGGTTAGCATGTAATCGTGTTTTGTTGTGGATGGGGTGTTACAGTGTTTGGTATCATAGCTCGAGGTTTGCCGAGTCTACAGGGATACTAGTACTAGGATTAGGATGGTGTCTAAGGTTGGACCGTGACATAATATATGGTGCATACTACCTA
Source organism: Alisma plantago-aquatica (assembly GCA_963693085.1). Classification (NCBI taxonomy): domain Eukaryota; kingdom Viridiplantae; phylum Streptophyta; class Magnoliopsida; order Alismatales; family Alismataceae; genus Alisma; species Alisma plantago-aquatica. The sequence continues at coordinate 1,099,641,334 of OY856411.1, forward strand.
ATCTCAGTACTTGATGCCCTGGCCAGGTATTCAAATATTGAAGACAAAGGTAAGTATGGAGCATTAGATTGTTTCCTCCTTGATTACTCTGATCAAGTAGTCATTCTGGAGCAATCTAAAGAGCATAACAAAATTAAGAATATGATGAGATAAGTTCTTGAAACTGTAATCTCAAGAGATATATATGATAAACGACAGATTAACTTGTGATAACAACGTAAGTTAAAGCATAGAACTTACACAAGATGAAGAAAACACCTGAAAGCAAAGATAAGGTTAGAAGAAAGGGAAGAATAAGTGATGAGTAAACAAGATAAAACTTGAGATAATCTCAGACCAACCAATGAACGTAAGCAAAAATGTGAAAGAATAAAGTGCAAATTCGTGATAAGAAAAAGAAAACTAGGAAGATGATCCTTGTTCAATAAAGAATATGTGAAGAATAACGATCTTTATCACAAAGAGAAAACAAAAATATGATATAATCAAGAAATAATCATGATTATGATGAAATGGTAACAAGAGAAGAAGAATAATGACATGTAATTGTCTTGATGTTTCCTGTGCTGAGTGCAAGGAACCCAAGAAGATACAAGATAAAAACTAGAAGGAACAAGGTTTAACGCTGTATAAACAATTGGAAACTCATGTAAGGATCAAAGAAAGTGATAATATCCTCCCCTTTGATATGAAACCATAGATGTTGATGGGTTGATGGGAGGAGTTTGTTCTTTTGCATCCCTTCCTTTCGAGGGAGTGGCAGTCCAGTGGACCTTGTTTCACTTGATATGTGTGCCTTTGAAGTGATCGATGTTTGGATACTTCAAAAAGTATCCACTGATCTTAGACTTTGGTTTCCAAATTGGGAATGTCTGTGATGGATGATGACGGTAGGATCCTCTTGGCATGCCTTCTAAGAAGGGGTTGAGAATCAAGATGCCTAGATCGTGGAGGTATGAAGATGAACTGTCCTGATCGATCATCCTTGACCTTGAACCTACAAGCTGGAAGCTTGTTTTGGAAGTCTGGATCTATGTGGTGACCCTCGAAGTGGCAGTTCGACATCACAGATGAATGCTGATAAGGATAAGCAAGTGAGGACTGGATGGTTTGATCAGGCAGTAGATGGCAACAAGCAACAGTTAGATCTCGAGGCATGAGCTGACCAGAAATTGTGAGATGACCAGGGTGTGCTGGCAGGTTGAATGGAGTCACTCCATTCTGCTTTGTTTTCTTATTGCCTCTTATCTGCTCTAGTTGATCCAGTTCAGGATGTACCCTCCTTTGAGCGCTTGTTGTACGTTTAGTAGATGTTTCCTTCCTGTTAGTTAGAAGAAGGATAGTCTATTGTCGTGCACCTTGTTGATGACCTGGTTGTGCAGTATGAAGTATACTCTTCTATGTATCCTTTCCTTTCCTGGATGTGATAGTCGGGTGAATCCCTTTCTATGTGACATATCAAGGATCTTTATAACCCTGGGAATGGATATCCTTGGAAAGGTGTGAAGTTGTCTCAGATGGAAAGGTTGGCTTTGGTTTGATCCGATTAAGTACCTATAGTGTGTCTATCATATGTTAGGGGTTTATGCTCCGCATAAACATGACATCGGATGGTATGCAGCCAAGGGAAAGAAGTATTGTAAGGTCATCTTGGGAAAGTTCATCTAGTTGAGCCTGATTCCTTGGAATACTCCTAGCCAAGTTTTGAGTAACAAAAGATCCAGGCGGGATGTGAAACGGTTAGAGATGGACGAATAAGGGCTGGGAATCCTATCCTAATTAGTTGAGATAGTGCATATTTTTTACCATCCAGGTTGGTACTTGTTGTGCTCTTATGAGCTGACATGAACCCATGACAGGCTTGAAATCGAGATGATGTGGTTGTTGTTAACCCAATATGTATAACTCCTTCTATGTTGAGCCTTGAGCGATACATAGTGAGGTGTCGTATGAGCCCTGTCATGTGCATACAGGTGTTTTGTAGAGTATGTATCTTGTGATAACCTCTTTTGAGAAAGATTCCCCTGGTGTAGAGACATCCTTTGTGAAAAGAGAAGGAACAGTTAAAACATATATAGCAGAAAGACAGTGATACAAGTTATGCAAAGCTTAAGTGCCAAGCCTGTGAGATCAGAGTAGCACAACGGAAACATAATGAAGAATATGATACATCAACAGAAGCCTGAGTAATACGAGTTGCATATAATGTTCCAGTATCTAAGAGTGCTACCAGACAAAGATTGATGAGATCAAGGGTTGAGTCTATGACCAGTACAAGGAAACCCTGAGTGGCTCTGGAAGAAGAGAAAGTGTGTTGGTCATAGATCTGTGCCACTTATGAGTCTTGTGGAGTTGTATGATGTGATGCGCGAGTAACACCTGTCTTCTTTCCACTTGGGATTTCGGGGATGAAATCCTTATTAGGGGTTTATGACTTGTAAGGACCCTGACCCAGGTTTTGGGATAACCCTCTTTGCTTTGCTTATGAAGGTTCTTATAACCTTAATCTAATCTTCTAAGATGTTTTGGTATCATGTGACAAGCTCATGTTTCCAGTTTGGTCCCATTTGGATGTTGTTTGAGCAATGTTTGCTTATTTTGGACCAAAGTGCAATTTACCCAAAGTAAGGGGTTATATTGCAATATGTCACATTTAAAGTATGCCTTTAGTTCTCTTGCATCATTAGAAAGAGAATGATGCTATGGGGAACCTTGTGGAGGAGCTATGTTTCAAGTTTTAGCTTGGTTGGTTGATGTTTATGCTTTATGTGTTAGTTTTGGTGTAAATTGCAAATTACCCAAAGTGGAGGGTCAATATGCAATTTATCAGATCTAGAGCCTTCTTGCATCTGTTTGTCATCATCTAGAACGTGGATGGAGGTAGAGGCGCCTTGTTTGGTTGATAGATGAGGAGTGACATCTCTATACGGTCTTTATATCACATATGTGTCACATAGGCCACCTTGTCCTTTAGTGTATCGGCTAAGGCTTGAAGGTGTGTCACCCAAGAGAGGTGTGTCGGCCATGGAAGCTTCCCAGATGCACAATACACTTCCTAGAGTGTATCACCAGGCCATGCATGAGCTTCTAGGGTGGCAACAAGTGGCGTTATGAGCTAGAGCAAGTGGCACCTTGGTTTATGTGGTTATGACACCTCTCCCTTGCTACCTCTCTTTTCCTTGGTGTATATAACTCCCTTCCTCCTTAGCCAAGAAATCCTTTTTGGCCACCTTCCTTCCCCTACCTGTATGTGATGAGCATGGGAGCTTGGGAGCTAAGGAAGACTCCCATGGAGCATGGAGGGGCGAGCTCCTTGGCCATGGAAACTCCTTGCTCAAGATCCGACCTCGGTGAGTCATGCTTCTTTGCTAGTTTTTCCTTGTGCTATATTCTTGACCTTCCTCTTCCCCTCTCGGCCATGTATAGGCCCTTGATAAGACTAAGCAAGTCCGTGGTTATCACCCCTCCTTTCTTCTGCTTGAGCTATACATAACCATGGTTTCTTCTTCTTCTTCTTCCTTTGTTTCTTGAGGTGATTATGATGGTGCCGAAGGCATGTTTGGAGCTTTGGATGGGTGTTGTTCTTGGAAGAGAACGTGAGTTTTCTGCATGGACCAAGAAGCTCGATGCCTTTCATGGAAATCCTCTTTAGGCGGGTTACATAACTCTCAACCACCTCTATTATGTATACTCTCCATATGCACATATATTGATCTTGTTCCTTAATTTGGTATCCTTCTTTTATGATGTTCATGCGTGTGGAGCTTGAGATCTATTTTGATAGAGATGGCTACGTTTTACTTCTATCCATATGTTGTTCTTATACTTAATGCTTTGAATGGCTAGAGTTTGAAGATGAATTGCATGATATGAGTCTTTGGCCGATACAACTAGGTTGCCCGATATGGGTCTTTACCCGATACAGTACCTTGTTCTATAGCCTATGCTTTGGTTAATGGTTATGGCAACACCCCTTTCTATCCTTTGGACTTGAAAGGTGAGCCTATGACCTAGACATATGGATGATATGATGGGTTGGTAATAGTTGCACCTTGATGCCCGATATCCCCTATCCACCCTAGAGTTAAGGTTTGGACGATATGGTTGGTGGACACCTAGCTGATCCCTTGGCCGATATGTGCTCTTCTTAGTGGCTCCTTGAGGTTGTTGCCCGATACCCTCTTCTATACTTGAGCCTTGGGTGATATGATAAGTGAACTTTTCATTGACTTTGTGACCGATACTCACATCTACCCAAGATGATGGTGGTTGGCCGACATAATACCCTAACTCTAGAGTCTTGGACGATATGGAGCTTCAACCCTAGTTTGGGTGATAGGGTTGTCCTGGGTGACATAGATGATCTACCCTTATTGTACGACATGGCCTTGATGTTGAAGATGACCAACTTGGTATGGTCCTTGTACCCTTGCACGATACACTATTTTGGTGCCCTAAACGATACCCCCTCATCTAGGGTTTGCCTTGGACGTTATGTTAAGAAAAGTTATGTTAATCTTGTTGCCCGATATGACTCTTAACCATGGTAGTATTGTTGGGCGATATGGATAAGTCTTGAGCCTAGAATGATGAAACCCTAGGTGGGCGATACCATGGCTGCCTCCCTGACCGATATGAGCGTGGTTGAGGGGCCTTGGTGTCGGGCATGAGGTTTGTGCTTGCACGACACTCTCTAAGTGAGTTGCCCGACATGGTGCCTATGGACGACATGGAGCTTTGAGTGATAGAGTTGCCCTAACCCTAAGATGACCGATAGGGGTGCTCTTGTCATCATGATTCCTTGGGCGATATGCTGGGTGCCCGATATGGTGCTCCATGAGCGACCAGGATATGAGGATGGGCGATATGGGCGATCCCTTGATATGATGCCCGATATCATCAACCCTAGAACTTTATAAGTGTGTAGGTGTGCATGGTTTGGGTGACATCAGGGCTAAGTGTGTGGCCGATACCCCACAAGGAGATATGTTACCTTGGCCGATATGCCTTGCTCGACATGGTCTCTCTCTCTTGATGGTTACCCAACATGTGTTCATACTTGATAGCTTGGATGGTCCTAGGGTTGAGGTTTGGCCAGTACATGTGCTGAGCTTGACAATACCTTGGACGATAGGGTACCTTGGGAGTCATGGCAATGTTGAAGTAGTTTACCTTGGGTGGTATGAAAGCCCCTTGAGTATCTTGATGTGTTAACCTAGTAGGTGTGCTTGTTGGGCGCCATGATCTTAGCCGATATGGCCTTAGGCAGTAGAGAGTTGAGGGTTGCTCAATATAAAACCCTAACCCTAATGGGAGGTAGGGTTTTGGATGATATATGGCAACCATGTGCTATACAACGCCAGGTTGCCCGATACTACCCTTCATGTGGATGCACGATACATGTTATATCCCTCGTTACACGATACTCCCTTTTAGTGAGGGATTGTTTGGTCACTTTATGCTTTTGGTGAGGGTAGGTGACACCTTTAGTGAGGGTTGTGCTTAACCTGATAACCCTATGCATGTTTCTTGAGCTTACACCTTTCATCATGTTGAGCTATGACAAGATAGGTGGAGAACCCTTGTATAGTGGTTACCTATGGTTAATGATAAATGAACTTCTGATTAATTTGGATGGTGGATCATGGTGTATGATCCTTAAAGTTAATCCTTAGGGATTATATGCATATCGTTTAAGATATAGGGTATGATGGGATACCCTTGATGTGGTAACAGTAGTACGTATTGATTTATACACCGGTTACGACACTAATTTGCATATGTTCATAATGATGGAAGAATATTCCAATGCTATAAACCTTAATCTTGATGACATGATAATCAAAGACATGTTCATGAGATATGGGGCATAATGGATGCTCACAAATTGATAACAATAATCTAAACTGACTACCGACACAACTATGAACATGGATGTTGTTCCAATCCTGTGCACCTAAATTATTGATAGCCTGATGATCATAATATGTTCTCTAAGACCTATGTTCTATGTTTGGTGATCCAGTTATCTCTTTTTTATGCAAAGCTAACCATGCAGGTGTATTGAATGCATAGCCACGTAAGAGCTATGGTGATTATATGATTATGTGCTTTGTATAGCACTTGATATATGTGTAATATCTAAGTAATAATGATATGTCTTATTGATGAGATAACATATATCACCAGTATGATGAGAAAGGCATGATGAGGTGTGATCCTTTAGTAATGACATGAGGGATTGATATTCCCTAACGATGTTGATGATGCCTTGAGAGGCACTGGTGTAATGTGATGAACTCAGGGATTGATATCCCATGATGATGTGAAATGATGAAGCCTTGAGAGGCAGTAGCACTATGAGATGATGTGAGGGATTTATATCCCATGGCAATGTGATGATTGTTGAGGGCAATGGAAATAGCAGTAGCAATATAACACCAATGTAATGAATATAATGTTGTTCATGTTTTATATATGGTTGCTTAATACAACTTGATTGCCCTAACAATCTACTTAAAATGCATTAACTAATTACATATGAATCTCTCATGTAGTTTGCCCTGGCCATAGATCCATCATCATCGGTAGCTGGTGATGGTGAAATGGGTTTTCCTGCGGGTTAACCCGGAGCGCATATTGTTGAATATGCGAGGTTTCTCCTAGCCTAAAATAGAGAGGATTCGAGTGCAGCTGCGGTTGCAGACTCGAGATAGATAAAGCATGGTGAATAGGCCCATGGCTCAGTGTGATAGAGCATGAATGCGTTCATGGATTAGGGAGCACGGTGAACTGGCCCGTGGCTTAGATATACTAGCACCGAGACTTGTACCAAGGCGGGCTAGAGAAAGGGTAGCCTACAGGAGTTGACCCTGTGGCTGAGGCCACTTAAGCACGAGACTGCGGTCCTACTTTGGTTCTCGTACACTGACTACGAGGTGGGAGGTCATGGAGTATGGCTCTTCCATTGACCTTGTATGGCACCAACTCTGGGTTTCACAGCCATCGGTTGGATTTGAGAGGTACGACTCACTTCCTCAGGGCATACTAATTTGTAAACAAGCCGTATAGTATCTTTGCTTAGGGAAAATACAAAACATTGGTTGAGGCCTTGTTTGTATGGTTGCTCTGGTTATAAACTTGTAGTTTATCATATATTCCATATATCATGTGATAAGATCGTATAAAGTTTATCTTGTCAATCATGTTCCATACAGAATGCCTGGTTATAGGCCTCATGAATATCTTGGTAAGATTACTAGTAAGAATAGCCCTGCTCAGTATACTGCTCTTATAATCTGCTTATATCAGTTATCTGTGATCATAATAAAGCTGGTAGAGGGTTATGTTTCTTGCTGGGACTTTGTGTCTCACCCCGCTGGTTAATAACCCTTTTTAGGTGGACGTGCCTGGCGAGATGAAGATCATGTGGCTACAGATGTTATGCAGACGTATCGTACCTGGTGGGATAGATAGTGTCTAGAAGTAGAGTCCTATGTGTCGTCTCTGTACACTCAGGTCTTCGGGAGAGTTTTTCGATGTTTCTTGTGCAATGATCGATGTATGGTATTTGATATGTATCTTGATGTAAAGCATCCTGGCAACAGTTATTTCATGTAACGAGATGATGGGAAATTATGTTGAAGCACCTTGGAGATATGCTATGAAATGAAAAGTGTTGGCTCATATATTATATGTTTCATCTTGTGGTGCTTGTTGTAAATCAATTTTAATTTCCCGTGTTTTTCGGTAATCCTCTGGTTAGCATGTAATCGTGTTTTGTTGTGGATGGGGTGTTACAAGTATCCTAAAAATTATTAATCTACACAAATAGAATTGCAAATAATAATAGCTCACGCATAGTTCCTTCCATTTGTGGTCTTTCTTCCCCTTAGGAACTTTATGCTAGGATTCTAGGATAGGACTGTAATGGTTGTGAGTAAGAACCCCAAGATATGAAACAAATGAGTTGCGGTTCACTCCATATGGATTTCCTGCATGATCAAAATCCACAGCCAATTTGGGTCCATTGCCCCTTTGTTGTATTAACTTGTTCATCATTGTGATTCCCCTCACTTTATCAATTTTCTTTTGATACTCATCAAGTGCTGTAATTTCTTCAGGGGGTACATCACCAACCTAAAATTTGATAAAAAAACACACTTACATGATATAATTATAAATGAACATATAGATAGAAACCTCAGGGATATATTCTTAAAACTTACATTGTCAAGCGGCACAAGCACGTCCTCACCCTCACGATGATCATCAACACAGTCATCATGGGAATGCTCAGCCATCTGAAAGTTCACATTCAAATTATAAATTTCACATTGTAAAGTAACACTAATTGTAAAGTTCACATTGTAAAGTAATTCACATTGTAAAGTTCACATTCACATTGTAAAGTTCACATTCACATCGTAAAGTAATTCACATTGTAAAGTTCACATTCACATTGTAAAGTAATTCACATTGTAAAGTCCACATTCACATTATAAAGTTCACATTGTAAAGTTCACATTCATAAAAATAAAACATATAAAAAATATAAACATTCATGCCTCTAATATTGTGATCTTTTATCAATTAACAATCCTTCATTGTGATCCACGTGAACATACAAGTCATTGTGATCCCCAACTTCAATGTTTCGTGGTGTTGGCAACCCAACTGAGAATGGACTGGAGTCATCATACTTATCATAGTACTCTTCTTCATCTATAGGATCTTCAATGAACTATCTTTTACCATGAGGAACAACCGACCATTTATCATTTGCAGGATCATCGATATAAAATACTTGTTTCTCCTGTGATGCCAATATGAATCGTTCACCCTTCTCACCAATCTTTTCAAAGTTCACTAACGTGAAACCCAATTCATCCACTATAAATCCTTTGTTGTTGTCAACCCAATTACATTTAAAGAGTGAAATTCGGAAATCTACATAGTCAAACTCCCATATGTCTTCAATGACACCGTAATATGACATTTTAGCTTCATGTGGACTCTTATCCTTTGCACTTGCAAAAAACAATGAAGACGCTTGAAGGGTGACCCCACTATTTTGTACGACACTCTTATCATCTTGATGCTTTGTGTAATAAGAGAATCCATTTATGTCAAACCTTTCATAAGACATAACATTCAATTTTGGTTTAAAGGCGAGGCATTTGATGGTTTCAGTAAGATTATCTGGTGTTTGAGATAGTTGATGTAAGACTTTATCTTCAAACCACTTAATAAATGTCTTGTTATGCTCTCTAGCAAGCCACATTGAATTGGATCGAGGATATTGTCTCTTGATGAAATTGGTATGTTCCTCGATATAAACACTCACTTCGTCGATGTTGTGTAAAATATACAAGTGACCTTGCTCCAACTACTCACGGTTGATTACTTTCACCCGTGATCCCAAAATTCCTTTGCCAAAATGCTCCTCAATATTCTTGTCATTCATAGGAGCGTCATTAGCACTCAGAAAGTCATTGCAAAAATCCATAACCTCTCTCTCCACATAACCCTCAATAATACTCCCTTCAGGCCGATAACAGTTTCAAACATCACCTTTAAAAATGCTCATGTATCGTTCAAAGGGATACATCTTATGCTAGAAAACTGGTCCCAACATTTTCACTTCCCTAGTCAAGTGGACAACAAGATGTACCATGATATCAAAGAACAAAGGAGGAAAATATATCTCAAGCTGACATAGGGTAACAACCACTTCTCTTTGCAATTTATCAAGAGTATCAGGGTCAATAACTTTGCTGCACAGACTGTTGAAAAAGAAACAAAGTTTGGTGATTGCAAACCGTACATGCTTTGGAAATATAGATCGAATTGCCACGGGCAATATTTGTTGCATTAGAGTGTGACAATCATGAGATTTAAGACCTATCAACTTCAGATCTTTCATTGATACCAATGTACATATGTTGGATAAGTAACCCTGTGGCACCTTAACATTTACCAAGCATTCACAAAAAGCTTTCTTCTCCTTTCTAGACAACGTGTAACAAGCGAGAGGTAAGTATGTTCTCCGATCGCTACTAACTACTTTTGTTAATTTTGTCCTTATTCCCATTTCACGTAGGTCCATTCTAGATTTTATCCCATCTTTAGTCTTACCTGGTATATTCAACAGAGTACCGATGACGCTATCACATACATTTTTCTCAACGTGCATGACATTGATACAATGCCTGACTGTCAAAGAACTCCAATAAGGAAGATCCCAAAATATTGACTTCTTCTTGAATAAAGACTTATCACTCCGTGTGGCCATCGTACATTGTGATCTCTTACCAAATTCATTGGCAATGTATTTTACTCTTTCATAAACATCCTCCCCTGATATAGGTTTAGGTGCACTCTGTTCCTCATTCCGTCCATTGAATGCTGTGAGCAACCTATGATACAGATGAAATTTTGGAAGAAACCTTTGATGACCAAGATATACAGTCTTGCCGCCGTGTTTTAGTCATATTGAATCAATGTTCTCTTCACATATAGGACATGCTTTAGATCCTTTGACACTATATCCAGACAAATTTCCATACGCTGGAAAGTCATTCATAGTGCAAAACAACATAGCGTGCAAACGAAATGTCTCTCTTCGTTAAGCATCATAGGTCATCACACCTTCACCCCAAAGCTTCTTCAAGTCATCAATCATATGTTCAAGATAAATGTCTATATCATTTCTAGGTTGTTTAGGGCCCGATATCAAAGACGACAACATAACATACTTATTTTTCATACACAACTAGGGAGGAAGATTGTATATAACAAGCATAACTAGCCAAGTGCTATGTTGGCTGCTCAATGTCCCATACAGATTCATCCCATCTGGACAAAGCCCAAGTCTTAGATTCCTATCTTCTTCACTAAATTCCGGATACAATAAATCAATCTTCTTCCACTGTGGGGAATCAGACGCATGTCGTAGGATTCCATCATTATTTTTCTTAACATCTGCATGCCACCTCAAATTCTTCGCATCTATAGGATCGACAAACAAGCGTTGAAACTGTGGTATTATAGGTAGATACCACATCACCTTGGCAGGAGAACCAGTTTTGGACTCCCCCGAAGTCGTCAATTTATACCTTGATACACCACATTTCAGACAATCTTTCAAATCCACATAGTCCTTTTGAAATAATACACAATCATTCGGGCATGCGTGTATCTTCTTGGCCTCCATTCCCATTGGGCACACCAATTTCTTTAACCGGTATGTTGAGATTGGTAGCTCATTTCCTTCAGGAAGAATTTCTTTCAACAAAGACAACAATGACGTGAAGCTTTTTTCACTCCATCTATTGTTAGCTTTTAGTTTATACAATCTCAACACAACGCTAAGCTTCATAAACTTACAACCTGTATATAATGGTATCTCAACATCATGCACAATGTTTCTAAATATGGGAGGTGGATCTGTGTGCTCTACCCCACAACTATCCAACATCACATCAACGATGTCTACTGGAACTGGTTCGTTCACATCTATGTCATCGAATGCAATTTCTTCTTCCACACAAGTACTGTTATCGACATCCACTGATTTCAGGTTTGAAATCTCTCCAAGACAGTGCCATTCTGTATAGCCTTGTACAATCCTATTGCACATGACATGAATTTTGATTTCGTCACCAGTGCTGCCTTTCAAGTTGTTACCGCAATGCCTACATGGACACTAGAACCTATCTCCAGGTTGTTTCCTATGTTCCTCGGTAAATCTAATAAACTGGTCAAGATTAGAAATAAACTCAGGGGTGCAGTGATTTGGAATGGACATCCATGATCTATCCATTCTATGATCAAAGAGAAAACAAGTATATATTAGAACAAGATTAGGGTCTAGGGTCAAAAGATTAGGGTTTATGGTTAAAACTTTACGGTTTAAGGTCTTATATATAATTAATGGTTAAAAAATCCTAAGTGAGATTAGGTGTTCAAGAACAGTCCCAAACCGAGGACTATCCAAGATTTACTCCTAATGAGTAAATCTTGGACGGGTTTATAGGCCAACAAATACATGTGTTGTCATTCTTATATATAATAAATGTATACCACCTATCCCATTCTTGAACACCTAATCTCACTAGTCAGTGTATAATGTGTATTGGGTTTTCAAGAAAATTTTGGCAGTATTTCCCCGTTGTTCTCCAAGTACATATGTACGTTCTCCAAGTACATATGTACGTTCTCCAAGTACATATGTACTTGGAGAACAAACGGAGAAATGCTGCCGAAATTTTCTTGAAAACCCAATACACATTATACACTTACATCCTAAGTGAGATTAGGTGTTCAAGAACAGTCCCAAACCGGGGACTATCCAAGATTTACTCCTAATGAGTAAATCTTGGATGGGTTTCTAGGCCAACAAATACATGTGTTGTCATTCTATAACATTGATTTCAACATTTCGAGTGTCCATGCATGTTCATCGTCAAGATAAAGATTACACATAAATTAGTATGACCTAGGGATGGAGAGATAATTCGTAATTGATTTCAAAATTTCAAACTAGCTCATGTATTATCATCAATCTACATCATACAATAGGGATTCATGTAGATGTTAGGGCGACACATCACTACGAAATCAGAGATTTAACATTAGGGTTTTAATATCTTACATAGATTGATCACAAGATTTCAACAATATAGTTAATTTAAGATTATGGTAAAATGTGTATTAGGGTTTTAATATCTTAATTCAACATGCATCAAAATTTATAGAATTAGGTCAAGCATTAGTATTCAGTTGCAAATATATCTTCTTCTTACTGGTCCCTCCTTACCAAATCGATAAAAGCAAGGCACGACCTGCATGTGGGCTGGACACGGGGGCCGTGTCCAACCCACATGCAGGTCGTGCCTTGCTTTTATCCATACATTTGGTAAGGAGGGAGCAAGAAGAAGGACAGCAACTTACTTGTCAATGGTGTGGAGGAAGAAGAGAGCATGGAGCTAGCAACAGAGCAACGACCGGCCAGAGCAGCGATCGAGCTGGAGAGCAGTGCCCGGAGCTAGCAGTGAGTGGCGGTGGTGACCAGCGGACCAGCAAGCAGCGGCTAAGGTGGGGGCAGAGGAGCAGTGAGAAGTAGTGAGCAGAGGAATCGTTGGACCTAAAACCCTCAATCGCGGAAAATGAATGAAACAGAAGGGGAAGAGTCTAGCTCGTGCGAGTACTGTTAAGTTAACAATAGGCATTGGTTATTAAAAACAACCACCGCTAAAAACTATAGGCGTCGGTTACCAACAAAAAACTGACACTATTGTTCATTTATAGTCGTCGGTTCCAACTAGAAAAACTGACGTCTATATATGCTGACAAAAATAAATGTTCTCAAATTAAAATCATAGTAATTGGTTTTTGTATAAAAACTGACGCTAAAGGGAGGTGAAAATTTTCGCGGTTAAGTGCGCGAAAATACAACAGTGTCGGTTATTGTAAGACAATCGATGATAAAAATTGGTCAAATTTCTATTTTATGGAAAACATTTAGTCGTCAGTTTCTTTTTTAACAACTGACATTGTATGTTAAATTTTGGAGGTAATTTTTTTCATTGGAAAATTTGGATTTGGCGGTTAATTTTAGGCATCGGTTGCTTATTAAGGAACCAACGCTAAATAAAAGCAATACCCGTGTCTGGTCGCCCTTCACAGATAGATGTCGGTTTTTTATTTAACCGACACTTTATGTTTCAGGCGTCAGTTTTTTATACAACTGACACCTTTAAAAGTGACGTTATAAGCCATTTCTGTAGTAGTGAAGAGCTACACAACTACCGTCCAAGGAAAACTAGTTCACAGTTGCATTGAAGTGAGTTTTTATCGCTGGACTTTCTCCAGGACCAAGTATAACTCGCTAAACCATCCTTCCTATTTCATAGTAGTTGACGCAATTTTTTGGTATGGGAATACAAATAGATAAATTTTTTATTTGCGCTACTATACTCTATGCTCATATTTTCCTATAGTGTTATCAGAGCCACTTCAATTTACTATGTTTTTGGATAATCGATATGATCTGATTTTGGTTTAATCGTTTATTTATTGTAGACGATGTGAATATTTAAACTGTCTCATTTGTGTATCTGATCAAAGACCACATAATTCCAAACTCATATATATATGTATATATATGTATATATATGTGTATATATATGTATATATATGTATATATATATATATATATATATATATATATGAAATCTACATGTGTCACCCTAAAAGTGGTTTTGATGGTGGATGCATAGTGTGGTTATGGACAATACCCAATATATGTCTATGGTTGGATGGTTTGGTTTTTGTTCCTGTTGATCTCGGTCTGCGTACCGAGCCTCTACCACTTTCTTCCCAATGTAAAGTTAATTCTTTCTTATATTTTCTCTCATCAAATGTAACTCGAGGTTTTTCGTTACAACATAATAGTTTAATAGTAATAAGATAGTTTTTTTTTCTTACAATGATGATGAAGATGATCATATCCAGATGAGACGACCAGTTCATGAGACAAACTGACCATTTGGAAGACCATGGAGGTTAGAATGATGGATCTAGACAACTACCTGGTGGGCCTAACCGACAGTTTGGAAGGAGTCCAAGCATCGGTTGGATAGGAGGCCAGACGACCATCCTATAGGATCAACCAACTGGCCAAGAGGCGAGACGACCAGTTCAAGGGTTGAACTGATCTACCCAGATTGGCAAGCACCGGTCTACACCAACAGCAGGTTCATACATGTGATGTGATGATTGACCTAGGTAGTAGTAATTCCTTATATCTCCAAGGAATTACAAAAAGACATGGTCACGACCATCGCCTTTTGTTATTGCATGTTTATGTTGTGGGTGTAGAATGTATATGATACATAATACATATGTGATGATTAGATACAATATATGTATGTATATGAGATATATAAATCCCCTAAATCAAACATATTAAGTCTAAGATGCTTTACAATAGAAATACACATGAAAAACTTGTTCTACCAAGCATAGGTTATGCCAAAGCGTGGTGCTTTGTCTACCTCATGGAAGTGTGATGGTAGTAATTCAGGTGCCGCCAAGCTGGGTACATTATTATCATATTGACTATATGGTCATGCTTAATTAGTGATTGTTAGATCGTCTGGGCCCAGAAACATGTATATGATTATGGAAAGGATTTGCACATATCATCTATACAAGAGTTGCATATGATGCAATTGATATGATTGCCTACCTAAATAGTCAGTTTGTGGGCGATCAACTAAAGTTAACTCATGACTTGATGAAATATGGATCTTGGCTCATTAGAAAATTGTTCGTTGTAGTTTTCTAAATTGATAATTGAGCGTTGTCAATTTGATCAAAATAATGAGAACGATAATGAATTGAAGACCTAATTATTATCACCCAAAAATTTAATCAAATCAAATCAAATCAAATCAAAAATGAGTTTTTGAAAAAATTGTGAATTCTTTTGTAGAACCAAATGGCAATGAACAATAATTACTTTTATCTAGATATTGAGAATCATTCTCATACAAGAGAACAAGCTCTATGTCTTAGAAACACCATAACCAGAGGAATCACCTCAAAATGCACTACGGTCTGACACATATGCTTATAAGAAGCATATTGAAAATGTTGTGGATGTCAAGTGTCTGATGCTATGCTCCATGAACTATGAGTTGCAGAGGCAACATGAGAATATGGGTTTAATTGAGATGGTCACACATCTCAAGAACATGTATCAAGATTAGGCAAGACAAGAGAGAGACGATGTCTCCAAGGCATTGTTCAAATGTAACATGGTAGAAGGTGACCCAGTAGGTTCTCATGTGCTCATGCTTATTGGGTATGTGAAAAGTATAGCTAGATTGGGATTCCCCTTGGGTCAAGAGTTGGCCACTGATGTGATTGTGCAGTCCCTGCCATAGTCATATAGCCAGTTTGTCATGAACTACAACATTAACAAATTTAATAAGCCATTGAGAGAATTGTTTGGCATGTTGAGAAAAATTGAGACACAAATAAAGAAAGACAAGCCCAAGTTTGTGATGATAATAAACATGACAAAGGGGAAGTCTAAAGGTAAAGGAAAAGCTAGGAAGAGTTCTAAGGATAGATAAAAGCCCAACTCTTCATATCTCAAGGCAAAAGGTGGAGTAAAGAAAGTAAGAGGTGATTGTCACCATTGTCACCAGCATGGACATTGGAAAAGGAATTGCCCACTTTGGTTAGAGAAATTAAAGAATAAGAAGGAAGGCACTGAGGCCTCCACTTTAGGTATAAACATTATAACATAAATTCGATTACTTCTTCATTTGGTATGTGATACCAAATATAGATCTGACATATTGATGTGCAGGATCTGACAAGAAGTAAAATCCCTCTTGGAGGACAAAGATGGACAAGGTGGATCAAGTGTTGCGTAAGCTTTCGTATACATTTAAATTTATCTTAGCCCAACCGGAATGTAATATAGTTAGTTGAACTGCTATTTCATTATGCCATAAGAAATATTTCTTTTATGCATCTTGTATGACAAGGATGATAAATCAATAAAAGATTGTTTCTATTTCAAAAGATATGATCTTGCATGACAATGCCCATATATCTAAATGATCTTTGTACAAAAGATTTTGAGATGAATGTTTATAATGTTAAATACCAAAGGATTATAACTAATAACTCAAAATTATCATCAGTAATAGTCACATTGTATGTAAATATAATAAATACATATCTAGAATACATATTGATGTTAATCTAGACTCCCTTAGTTGTTAAACCTAAGGAAATCTGTGATTCTTGCTTGTACATAACGTTACATGTCATCCTTCACTAGATGTAGTGGGAAGATAAGCTTTCTGTTAGACCTCATACATGTGATGCATGAAGATTTTATGGGATGAATGCTATAGATAATTGCATATACTTCATTTCTATTACTGGTAATATGATGAAATATACTCAATCAAATAGAAACATAAATCTATTGAAGTTTTCAAGGATATTATAAATGAAGTATGACTTTGATAAAAGTATTAAGAAATTTTGATGAGATCAAATATTGAAATACTTTGCATCAATATCTTGAGAACCTTGAAAGAGAGAACTATGATAATGTATCACAAGTCAAATCCATCTGAACATGATGATGTGTCATAATTAAAGAATTATACCATGATGAGTCATGATATGATTATCAATTAATCTAATCTTCTTATCCTCGTAAATATATACCTATCAGTAAATAATGTACTGTCTAAATGGTTTATAAGATATCATATATGATCTAATTTGGGAATGTCCCAATGTGTCGAAAGAATTGAAACCTACATTAAGAAAGTAGTTTCTTGAAAAAGGTTTGTCCACAAACCTTAATTTTTGAATATTACTATTAATCCCAATCCAGTAAGAAAAAAGTTTTGTTGATAGGATAACTGATTTCCTAAAGAATAAATGGGAGTAAAAGTAGAACTCAAAATGTTCAAGATCAACAAAGAGGTACAATGAGAATTAAGAAAGTCACAACTTGTTGTGGAATATCAAGTTTCTTCATTTAACACAGAATAAAATAGTTCTATTAGAACATGTCTGAGACTGGAGGATTGTAAATCCAACAATTCAGATGGGTTGGTCATGATAGGATGAGCCATCTAATCAACTAGAAGCTATTAAGTACCATAATATGAGTAATGGATCAAGGCCATAATGGAATCCATGTAAGCAAAAAGGTAGGACCTTGATAGTGCCACCTAAAGCGGTAATATCTAAAGGATGTGATAGGGTCTTGTGGCAAAGACCTACATGGAAAACATAAAAGGAAAGATTAGTCTCGAGACTTTGAAGGCATGAGAGGACAAACCCAAAAATGTTAGCTAATTGTTTTAGAGAGTGATACGAAGCATAATACACATACATGAACAAACAACTATAATGCATACACCCTAACATTGTCAACATTCAACATGTGTATAATTACCACATGAATGATTACAATTTTACAATACATATTAAATGAAAATTTTGCAAGTCTAAACATGTATGCTAACTAGGCTCTTACACAATAGGTACAACCTGAACACTACTCACTTTTGATTTTTTATCCCATGCTAGCTCTGAACCTAGAAAATATGTGAAATAATAAATCAACAAAGTTGTGTATGTGGGTAAAAGTACTTGTATAGTAACTTGCATAATGAAAGATTTGAAGAAAGTAAGTAAAATAAAACATTATTTAATGTGATAATCAGGTAAACACTCACTTTAGAAGTCTTTTTATGTGATTGTACTTCTAAGTGGTGTCGCACTTCACATTTCCTTACCCCTTGGGCTATGAGGATCCCCACCCCTTGAGCTATGGGGTTGTGTTGACCTTAGATTTAGAGAGAGAGAGGGAGAGAGAGAATGTAAACACTTAGTAGCTACAATCCATCCATATTCTCTTTTATGTTCTTTTATGTTTGGCGAATCATATACTACTAATATGGATCCAAGAATTTATATGCAAATACAAGCATTCAAGGTACATCGTATCATTATGCATTCTTGAAAACTAGTCTTATACTTAATAAAACCCACGTACCTAAGTTCAAAGATTCTTAATATGTCCATCATCATCTACTATTCTAGTCACAACCTAATTAATAGCAATTAATCATCATTAATACAATGGTCACCATTATTAATTATATTTAGGTCCAAATAGGGCTTAGCCAAACCTAGGTTCCATTTTATCTTAGGATGGTATCTGATATTTTTATACTAATTAGGGGGCTATATTCATGCATATTGAGTCATATGGACCATTACAATTATAAGGAGGGGTTAGAGTAGAGACTAGTTTCATAGGGGGGTTTCATGTTACTACTTTTGAATGTTAGGAAGATGTTGTATGATATTAAGAAGCCAGAAGAACAATTAGATCAAGATACCTCATAAAAACTAAAGCAAGCCACAATTTAGGGTATGTTTAGCAACATGAGGTCACAAACAGTGCAAAAGTATGGTCGATAATTATTTTTAGGTTATAAGATGACATAGGTTACTGATATGAGAGGTGGCATGAACCTTGAGCAACCAAGATCCAAGGGTATTCACTTATCATGAATTAATTTCATTTAAACATGGTTACATATTACAAAACTAGTAGTCTAGAGAGAATGTGTTTGGATTAGGTCTCTCAGATAGTTTCATTGTGTAGGTCTCATCTAGTAGATCATTTTGATATATAAGTTTGTGTAATTTCAACCATCATAGCATTATCAATGAGGTTTATATGGAAGAGCATAATGTTGGTGATTAAGGTATTTAGTTACCTTGGTAGATGGTTGGGTCAAGGGGTTCCCATCTTCATCCCAATTACCGCTGGACGACCCAGAAGTGGGGCGCCCCCTTTTCAGCAATGCCCGGTGCGCAATTACCCTGTTCTTGCACCCAAGTAGGGGCAGACATGGGAGTTCGAGTAGCTCTCTGATGCTTCCTGCTACCATGCAAGAAGGGGAGGGATGGGATCTTTGGTCCACGGAGTGCATGCGTATGATATGCCTTTCTATGAGGAGGTGGGATGCAGGTTGGCATTCATATTCAAGTGTCTCCAGATCTGCTCCATCAGTAGCGCCAGCGCCACCAAGGGCCTCCAAGATACCTGTCTCCATGTTGTTGACCTCATCAGTGATGGAACAGTGGAGGTAGTGAGTCCTTGTAGTAGACCAAGAAGCATGAGGGGGAGGGCTTCTACCCATCTATACTCAGCAATAACAGAAACGTGACGAAGAAGAGGAGGAGAAGGGTGTGGAGGCCAGACCTAGATGAAGGTAGAAAAGAAGGAATGAAGAAGGAAAAGGAACAAAGGATGAAATGGGAGGTTATAAATGGATCAAGGGGTTTAGGGGTTTTCTTGACGTCCAACGAGAGGGGCTTTAAACTAGATCGTTGGGTCCTCTAACACCCTTTCAGGTTTTCTAGTGTTTTGCTGCGAGCAACGTTGGCAACAGGTGAAGGTCAGAACTGAAGTTAGTCACCTCGCATTCGTAACCTACAAGACAATGGTTTTTGGTGATATTTGAGATTGGCAGATCCCAAGGCACAATCCACGTCTTGATCTCACTCCTTCCACTTAGGATATGTGGCACCAACGCACATGGTCTCAAGGATACCAACTTTCCCATAAGAATCTGATATAGAAGACAAATCATGACACTTAGATTACTTTCTAGGGTTAGAATTGTGCCACGAGCCCAAATTGTCATTTCAGTACATCCATGAAGCCATGTTAATAAGGGTGGATGTGTAAAACATAGTATAATTAGACTTAGGTCTAAAATCATATGAACCTATAATGTTTTAATGAAGAATCAAATATGAGATATCTCTTTGATATCTCATTAGAATGACATGAGATTTTAACCATTAATTAGTTCCTTAGCATTTAATATAGCATTTCACCAAGTTGACATCAAAAATCTATCATTTTGTTCAATAAAATTAATTCCTAAAATAACCTCAAAATTATCGTCTAACCTTGCATGCAATTCAACTAATATTCAAATCTGGATCTGATAAGTCCCAAAATCACTTGTTATACTAAAAGGACCTCTTGGCCTAATAAGTACCCAAGTACATTAACTAAACATATTCATCATAATTACACACAATTTTTGTCCCAGTCATTAATTGCACACTATTAACACTTTACAAGCGAAAAGAGTCAATGATTGAATACCCAATTCCTCAATTTTGGTATTAGTCATCTAGGCAATATTCATGGTCTAAAAATACTATTTTTGGTATGAAACTCCTAAAATCAAGGTTAATATATTCACCCCACCTTAAATGGAATTTTTTCCTCGAAATTCAACTTATGTCATGCTCAACGGGGTATCAAGGAATTCTACTACCTCCATGCTACCACATCTTGGGTGACAAGGTTATTATAGCTCCTGATGTACCCTAACTTGTCATGTTAGGATTTAAAAACAACTAGGGTGTATCCACCCCCACTTTATATGGGTTTAAGAATCATTTAATGTCTTCATCACCATGTGACATTTTTTATATATGGATATACATATCCTTATTCCCCTTACGAATTAGAGTATGTTCATATATAGGGAGTTGTGAATGTATTGTTCAAGAATTTATCATTCACCTTACGCATCTATGTAAGGTGATGTCAAGATTTTAAGTCACTAATTGTTGGAGTTATCACACTTAACATCATTAGTGTGTTTTTATGATCAACACATACTAGGATTGCATCAATAGAGGAAGGTAATATTCATCTATACATATTAGGGTTTCACCCTATGGTGTGAGAGTCATCGTCAAATTAGAAGCTTATATCTACAAAACTTGAGGTTAAGTACTATAGATAGATCATGTAACATATGATCCAAAGACATCTTAATTTTGAGCTCATGATTTCAAACTTATATCTTTCATGTATGATATGAAGGGAAAGAGAAAATACTAGTCCAAGCTTGTATGAGTGACTTTTCATACATAATTCATCTATATAGCTCAAGTGAGTTTTCTAACATCACATAAGAAAGAGAAGAAGAAGGAACAACATGTGTATCTTATGCACAAGGCATTTTGTTCTCAGAATTAGAGTTTCATATCACCTCAAATTGCAACTAAACATGAGCTTCACAAGCTTACGTCACTCAAGCTAGGACCAACTCAGTCAAAGGATTGACTTTCTCATTATGATTCACCTACCTATCATACTTTTACCCAACTATCACATATAGGATTGAATAATGCAAAATGACTCAACTCATCTACTCATGAATAACCCAGCTTAGGATACATCATTTTTCATATATCTCATATTGTTTATATATTGTAGGGTAGGTCCAATGACCCTCTCCTTGTGGGTATCACTCTCTCTAAAGTTCACCACGTATCTTGTCCTAACACTCAAGGTCCTCCTTTGTAGAAGAGCCTGAGGCTCATGCATATTCAACTTTATCTTAACTTAGTTCATATTAAGTAAGAAAAGAGAAGGTACTTTCATCATCAAAACTTTGATTAGATTCTTCAAAATTGGATTCAACTCACATACAACTTAATTATTTTATGAGGGAACTTATACCATCAGAGATCAAACTTACATATGATTCCCCATATTTATATCATTTATCATTCTACTGTCTATCAATATGTCACATGTCCTTATAAGGCTCTAGACATCTAATCTAGACTATGCTCTCTTCTATACCTATGTCACTCCCTTTCACTTAGGTACATAAACACAAACTACTCTCCAGTGTGAGGGACACATTTTTAAAATTTACATATATATAATAAAATATTATATATTTTCTCTGAAAAGGTAGACGTTAGAGAAATTTTCGAGGCTCAAGCCGATTGGAAAACAAAACCAAATCAACAAAATGAGTGTCCCACACATAGTAGACAGTCTAGTGCCATGTAACCTAGTGAAATGGCGAGAACAAGGTGTAGACTAGTGTAGCTACCAAATACATATGAGATCTATTTGGAAAGGGTTTCGCACACTTGTCTAAACCTGGTTCTCAAACATCTAAGTGCTAAACTAGAGGCTAAATCAAAATTTATTCCTATATAATAATTTATTAAGATTCTAGGGTTTAAAGTAAAAGGGGAATTTAGTTTTATGTCTCATGGTGAGCAATTGTTAGGTGTAGCTATTGTTCATGCTCTGATACCAACTATAACATCCCCAGATTCTGTCATCTCGAGACTTAGAAGGCTCGAGAGGACAAACCCAAAAATGTTAGCTAATTGTTTCAGAGAGTGATGCGGAAGTACAATACACATACATGAGCAAACAACTATAATGCATACACCATAACATTGTCAACGTTAAACATGTATATAATTAAAACATGAACATTACAATTTTACAGTACGCATTGAAAGGATAATTTTACAAGTCTGAACATGTATGCTAACTAGGATCTTACACAATAAGTACAACTTGAATACTACTCATTTCCTATCTTTTATCCCATTTTAGCTCTGAACCTAGAAAATATGTGAAACAACAAATCAACAAAGTTGTGTACTTGGGTAAAAGTACTTGTATAGTAACTTCAATAGTGAAATATTTGAAGAATGAAAGTAAAAGAAAACATTCTTTAATATGATAATTAGGTAAACACACACTTTAGCAGTCTTTTGATGCGATTGTACTACTAAGTGGTGTCGCACTTCACATTTCCTCACCCCTTGGGCTGTAAGGATCCCCGCCCCTTGGGCTATGGGGTTGTGCTGACCTTATATTTAGAGAGAGAGAGGGAGAGACAAAATGTAAACACTTAGTAGCTACAATCCGTCCATATTCTCTTTTATGTTCTTTTATGTTTGGCGAATCATATACTATTAATATGCATCCAAGAATTTATATGCAAATACAAGCATCCAAAGTACATCATATCATTATTTATTCGTGAAAACTAGTATTATACTTAATAAAACCCACATACCTAAGTTTAGAGATTCTTAATGTGTCCGTCATCATCTACTATTATGGTCACCACCTGATTCATAGCAATGACTCATCATTAATACAATGGTCGCCATTATTAATGATATATAGGTCCCAATAGCATTGATCAAAACCTAGGTTCCATCTTATCGTAGGATGGTATTTGATATTTTTATACTGATCATGGGGTCATATTCATGCATATTGAGTCATATGGACTATTACAAGTATAAGGAGGAGTTAGAGTAGAGACTAGTTTCATGGGGGGAGGTTCATGTTACTACTTTTGAATGTTAGGAGGATGTTTTATTATATTAAGAAGTAAGAAGAACAATTAGAACAAGATGCCTCATCAAAACTAAAGCAAGCCACAATTTAGGGTATGTTTAGCATCATGAAGTCACAAATAGTAAAAAAGTATGGTTGATATTTATTTTTAGGATAAAAGATGACATAAGTTACTAATATGAGGGGTGTCATGAAGCTTTAGCAACCAAGATCCAAGGGTATTCACTTATCATGAAATAATTTCATTTAAACATGGGTAAATATCACAAAACTAGTAGTCTATAGAGAATGTGTTTGGATTAGGGCTTTTAGATATTTTCATTGTGTAGGTCTCATCTTGCTGATCATTTTGATATATAAGTTTGTGTAATTCCAGCTACCATAACATTATTAATGATGTTTATATGGAAGAGCATAAATTTGATGGTTAAGGTATTTAATTACCTTGGTAGATGGTTGGGCCACGAGGCTCCCAATTTTGGCCCAATTTCCATTGGACGGCCCAAGAGAGGGGCGACCTCTTTTCTTCTATGCCCGATGCGCGATTACCCTATTCTTGTACCTCAAATAGGGGCAACACAAGGGAGTTTGAGTAGCTCTCAGGTGCTACCTAATACTGGCCAGGAAAGGGAGGAATGGGATCTTTAGTCTGTAGAGTATCAAAGTATGATATCCCTTTCTGTGAGGAGGTGGAATGCATGTTGGCGTCCATATTTAATTGCCATCCAACCTGATCCATCAGTAGAGCTAGTGGTGCCAAGGGCCTCCAAAACACCCGTCTCCATGTTGTCGGCCTCATCAACGATGGAGCAGTGGAGGTGGTGAGTCCTTGCGGCAGGCCAACAAGCGTGAGGGGGAGGGCTCCTTCCCATCTATACCTGCAGCTAAGTTGTAATGTTACATCTCAACAACAACAGAAATGCGACAAAGCAGAGGAGGAGGAGGGTGTGGCGACTAGACCTAGAGGAAGGTGGAAAAGAAGGAATGAATAAGGAAAAGTAACAAAGGATGAAAGGGGAGGTTATAAATGAATCAAGGGGTTTAGGATTTTCTCGATGTCCAACGAGAAGGGATTTAAACTAGATCGTTGGGTCCTCCAACCCCCTTTCAAGCCTTCTAGTGTTTGCTACGAGCAGCGGTGCCAAAAGGTGAAGGTTAGAACTGAACTTAGTCACCTCGCATCCTTAACCTACAAGACATGTGTCCTTGGTGAGATCCAAGACTGGCGGAGCCCAAGACAAACTCCCCATCTTAATCTTGCTCCCTCTACTTAGGATACATGGAAGCATGGCACATGGTCTTTTGGATACCAACTTTCCCATAAGAATCAGACATTAAAGACAAATCATGACACTTAGATTACTTTCTAGGGTTTGAATGGTTCCATGAGCCCAAATTGTGGTTTCATTATATCCACAGATCCATGTTAATAAGGGTGGATGTGGAGCACATAGTATAATTAGACTTAGGTCTGAAATCATATGAACTTATAATTCTTTAATGAAGAATCAATATATGAGATATATCTCTAATATCTCATTAAAATGACATGACATTTTAACCATTAATTAGTTCCTTATCATGTAATCTAGCATTTTTCCAAGTTTACACTAAAAGTCATACATTTTTTTCAATAAACTTAATTCCTCAAATAACCTCAAAATTATTGTCTAACCTTGCATGCAATTCAACTAATATTCAAATCTGAATCTGACAAGTCCCAAAAACACTTTTTATGCTAAAAGGACCTCTTGGCCTGATAAGTAGCCAAGTACATTAACTAAACATATTCATCATAATTACACACAATTTTTATCCCAATCATTAATTACACAACTATTTACACTTTCCAAGTGAAAAGAGTCAATGATTGAATACCCAATCACTCAATTTGGTATTAGTCATCTAGGCAACATTCATGGTCTTAAAATACTATATTAGGTATGAAACTCCTAAAATCAAGGTTATCACACCCATCTTCAGTGAAGATAGAGCTTAGTCAAGTAATTTTGATCGTATGCTCTAGTTTCATTATGAAGAGTTTTTTCTATAATGTTTCCATTCCATTCATCAGATGTCCTTGATTCAATGCACTTCAAAAGACCTTCTCCAGAGTTTGAATTTTCCAGCCTACAAAATAGAACTCAAATGGTGGCGTCATCAAATTATTCTAGGAGAGTCATGTTTCGAGGGGAATGTAAATCTTATATGGGGAGTGATATGTTTATTTTCAATTTGTCATCCAAGCTGGGTATGTATTTTACCCATACTCCAGCTTGAGGGGGGTGTTATAATTATTATTATTTAGTTTATTATGTTATATTGACCTACTTGTCTTATCCCATTAGGTTTATGATTGCTTTCCTTGTACTTGCCTCATTTTATGTATTTAGGATAAGTGGTTGCCTTCTATTAATAAGAAAAATATCCCATTAGACTCTCATCCTATTTTTAGCACAAGGTGGTTCTAGGTTTAATTGGTGGAAGAGAAGGATCTTGAGCGGTCAATGCCAACTTCTTGAATTGAGAAAGTTGATGGAACAATGCATAATAAAATGGGGAGATCTCCATGATTTCTGGTAGAATAGGGATATGGGTGGATATTGGGAATTTTTGCAAAAGGGGGAGTTAGGGTTCATGTTTGGTTTACCAAGACCAAAAACTTGTGCTAAGTACAATGTAACTCAAGTTTGCAAAAACATTTTTTTAGGAAAGGTCATAGCATATATTAAATCACGTCAAAGAAAGAAAACACCTGCTTTTGTGAGTTCGTACAAGACAAATGGGAAACATAAAAGAAACATTTAGTCAGGTGGAGATAAAGGCTAAGTTCTGATGAAGAGGGGGAGGCACCCCTTAAACAAGCCTCAAAAAGCATTGATGCAGAGAAAAATCAGTATAAGATCAAGAAAAATATCTCCTAGAGAGGCGTTTTCACTGGTGTTGTTGCACTATGCTAACTCCAGTTTCATCATCCACCATGGCTTTGAGGTCACTTAGGAACTTGGCTTCTGATTCACCTTCATCAGAATCAGCTTGTCCTTCTTGTGAAAGCTTACCTGCATTTGGTTAGAATGTCAAGATCTGTGTCAATTTGTGATATAAGATTTTGTCTCATTTTTTAGATGTTGTTGAAGATTTTATTGTTCCTTTCTTTCCAGAGGTTCCAACTTATGGTGATGAATATATCGCTACCCTTGAAGTTTTTGTATTGTCTATTTGGAGTGATTTGTGGTGGGAATGTTGCTTCCTTGAGATCTGAAATGTAGTTTCTTGTGTAGTGCAGGATGATGTTTTTTGAAGTGGTGCACTTGAAGAAGATGTGATCAATTGAGTCAGAATTTTTTTTGCATAGAGAACATCTGAAAGGACCAATGAAACCTTTTTTGTGAGGTTATCACCTGTAAGCAACTTGTTATGCAGAAGAAGCCACAGAAATGTTTTATATTTTTGTGGCCATTTCTGTTTCCATATTTTTGTGGTGGTTGGAGTGAAGCCTCTGTAGGTGAGAAAGGAGTAGGCTTGCTTAACTGAATATGTGTTTCCCCATTTCCATGTTATGTTGTTTGAGGTGTTGTTTTCCAAGGTGAGCTTTAAATTACAGAATTCATCTTGTCTGAGATGCATGAGGATGCATCTTTTAAGTGAGTTTGTTCTGTTGCTGGTGATAAGGTGGAGAGCTTTATCGATTTTGATTTTGAGAAGACTGTTTGGTATGGTCCAGCTTGGGCAGAGATTAAAGACAAAATTTCTTTCAAACCAAGGATCGAACCAGAAGGATATATTCAGGTGGGAGTGTGGTGGGGTATTGATAATTTGGGTTATTTTATGGATGTTTTTGTTTATGAATTTCCAAAGGGGGGGAGTAGATTTTTTTGAGACTATGTGCCAAGGAGGGGATTTTTGGTAGTACTTGTATTTGATGAGTTGTGACCAAATTTTTGGTTTGTTTTGGATCAGGCTATTGATAATTTTTGTTATAAGACAGAAGGCATGGGTTTCAATATTTAGGATACCCCATCCTCCCTGGTCAAGAGGAGCAGTTAAAGTTTTCCAATTTACTAGATGGTAGTGTTTTCCTGGTTTTTTAGATTTGTGGAAGTTATTCCAAAGAAATTTTCGCCTTATTTTATCAAGGATAGATTTTGTTTTTGTAGGGAGAGGAATACAGCTCAGGAAGTGTGTGGTGATGGGGGTGATGACACTGTTTAGGAGGGTGCATCTCCCTGAAAGATTGAGGAAGTTATTTGTCCAATCGGAGAGTTTTGTGTTTATCTTTGCTATAATTGGGGACCAGATTGAGTTTGTAATGTTGTGGGGTGTGATTGGTAGGCCAAGGTACTTGATGGGAAAGTCTTCAATCTTGCACCTTAAGAGATCTCCATATCTTTCCAAAGAAGATTGATTTAGGTGGACCCCAAAAGTAGATGATTTGTGCAGATTTATTTTGAGACCCGAGATATAAGAAAAAATACCAAGGATTCTGAAGATGTTTATAAGAGACGAGTCTTCAGGGGAGGAGAAGATTATAGTGTCATCAGCAAATTGAATGATGTTTTCTTTGCACTCCCCAGGAGATTTTATGAGACCACTTTGTTTTCCCAATTGAATCATATGAGATAGGATAGTTGTGATGATGATAAAAAGGTAAGGAGAGAGAGGGTCTCCTTGTCTGAGGCCATTTGAGTTATGAAAATAACCAAAAGGGACACCATTTATGATTGTTGAAAATTGGTTTGTAGATATGCATGCATGCATCCAAGTAACCCATTTGTCAGGAAAGCCAAAACCGGAGAGAGTTTTTGTTAAGCTGTTCCAGTTGACAAAATCAAATGCTTTCTCAAAGTCTAGTTTAATAGCCAGAAGGGGGGTTTTGTTTTTGTGGCAGAGGTGTATAGTTTCATTTACCATCAAAAAAGCATCTTGGATGCTTTTATTTTTTAGGAAAGTGTTTTGATTGAGAGGAATGATATCATTCATGTGTGGTGTGATTCTGTTTGTAAGAGTTTTTTCTATGATTTTGTATGAAGTGTTGATAAGGCTAATGGGCCTGAATTGGGAGATGTGATCAGGTTGACTTGTTTTTTTTATTAGGGTGATAAAAGTGTTGGTTAAGAATTTGATGATGTTGTATGGGTTTCTATTTTCGTAGAAATGTCACAAAAAGGTAAAGAAGTCAATTTTGTAATGGTCCCATTTAGCCAGATAAAATTCTATGTTGAGGCCATCGGGTACAGGCAATTTATTTAGTCCTAAGTCTGATATGGCTGAATCCAATTCTCCAGGGGTGAAAGGTTTTATAAGATCTTGAGGGTTTTTTATGTTTTCATGACAAATATTGGACCAGTCCAAGTCATTTAGGCAGGAGGGATTGTGGTTGTTGTTGAAAATGTTTTTGAAATGGTTTGTGATGTGGGTTGAGATAGTTTGTTTGTGAGAGGTGAGTCTGCCATTTATATGTAGTTGAGTTATGGAATTTTGTCGAAAGTTTTTGTTACATATTTTATGAAAGAATTTGGTGTTTTTGTCGCCTTCTTTAGCCCATGTTATTTTTTCCCTTTGTCTCCATCTGGTGTCAATGCAATTTTTTGTGAATTCTAGTTCAGCTTTAATAGAAAGAACAAGAGTTGGGTCGGTGGTTGGGTCCTTATCTACAAAAAGGAATTGTTCTTCTAGACTTTTTTGTGTTTCAATTAAATTGTTTGGGTTTGTGAGTTTCCATTTTTTGATATGTGTTTTTGCTGTTTTTTTGGATGTGTAATCCTATGTTTTTTGTTTGGGAGTCAGCAAGTTTCCAATTTTCATAACAGGAGTTGGTGAAGTTGTTTATAGAGAGCCAACTATTTTCAAATTTGAAGGGTCTCAGACCCCAAGAGATGGCTTTTGTGTCTAGAATGAGTGGGAAATGATTTGAAATGGCTCTATGAGTGATATGAACAGAGGAGAGGGGGTGAATATCTTCCCATTTGGATGAGCATATGAAGTGGTCAAGTCTGGTGAATGTTTGATTTCTTGACCAAGTGAAAGAGGCATTTGATGGTTTGATGTCAATCAAAGTGTGATTTGTGAGCAACTTGCTAAAAATTTTATCTGCTGCAGACATAGTTTGAGGGGAAAAAGAGGAGTTGTGTCTGTCTGCGTTTTGAGTAGTCAAGTTGAAGTCTCCACCAATAACCCAGGGAGCCAAGTAAATTTTTTTTGTGAGCAAATTTAGTTCTGCTAGGAAGGCAGATTTGTTATGCCCTGGTTCCCCATAAACTCCAGAAAATGACCAGAGATAACCATTAGATGAGTTTTTAAAATCAATGGTAATAGAGAAATTAAGAATGGAGATGTTTAGGGCAGTTAAGATCTGATTATTGAAACCAACTAAGAGGCCCCCTTTGAAGCCCGCAGGAGGAATTTAGACCCAGTCAGTGATTCTGTTCCCCCCTGTTGTTTTGAGAGCAAAAGGAGTTAGACAAGTTTTTGTTTCTTGGATAGTTATCAGGTCGATTCTATTTTTGTAGATGTGTGAACAGATTTTTTTGCGTCTATGGAGGTTGGAAGCTCCACATACGTTTCAAGATGAGAGTTTCATAGATATGATAGAGGATTTCCAGTAGATAAATAGTTCAAGAGAGAACTCAATCTAAATGATTTTGAGAAGATCGAAGTTTGTTTTTTTAGAATTTAAGACCCTTCTATTTGACCAGCACATAAAGGTTTCTAAGTCATCTAGAGTGTTTTGTGCCTTTTCTTCGTCTTCCAGATGGATGCCTATATTTTTAGCAAATTTTGTGAAACTATTTATGTTTGACCATGAAGCTAGGTCCTCAATATTATCTATATCTCCTCTGGAATCCTTAGTGGGGGAAGGGGAAGATATAAAAGGAACAGATGATAAATCACTATAAGAACAAAATGAGGAGTTTGAGAGAGTACCTGGCTTTGTCCTATTGATGATGATATTATTTAAAGTCTCTTTTTGACCGGGCCTCAAAATCTTCTGGAGGTAACTGCTTTCTTGCCTTTGTTTAGGACTCTCTTGATCAGAACTCTGCAAAGAGTTGTCATCCTTAAGATGAGGATTTTTTAGATTTTTTATGGCGATTTGGTTTGGATTTTGAGTTTGGTAACTTTCCTTTGTTGAGGTTGGAGAAGGGAAGATGGAACCTTCAGGTATGCAATTGTTTTCAAGATATGAGGGTTCAGATGATCTGGTTCTTTTTCTGTTTGAGTGGAGGTAAGTGTTGTCTGTGGATGTGGAGTTTTTTCTGACCCAAACATGGTTGCGATCACCAGAAGATCGGTTAAACGAGGTAGTCTTTCTATCTTTGTTTGGGCAAAGCCAAGAAGGTGGATGGTTTGAGAGATCGGAAAATGATGTCCTATTGTCTGAGGGATGTTCAGTAGACAGTTTGATATTGTAGATTGATTCACCGATTCTAATATTGATGGAAGGCGGTAACGAAATGGCTGCTTTAACAACGAAGAGGCAAAAGGTTTTAATGTATTGGGTAGGATGCAAGGTTTTAGGACTGATGTATTGAAGAGTAGCCCCGATTGAATGGGCTATACCTTTGAAAATCTCAACTTCCCAGAGGTGGGGTGGGAGATTTGTGATAGCAACCCAGTCAGAGCCACCAGCAGGAGCTAGGAAAGCACCTAAGTCAGTGGACCATTTAGATAATCTGGCTGTGATGAAGTTAGATCCACAAGGGATCGGAACTTGGTTGAAGAGGTGGTTGATTTTTGTTCCTTCAGGGATAGTGTAGATGAGTTGAGTAGGCGAAAAGATTTTTGGCTTTAAGATGGTCTGTCCAGGGATGAGAAGGGCTAAGGCACGGGTGATGTCTAGGACATTGATAGGGTTGTTGTCTAGATTTTTTTCGATGGAGATGAGGATGCTTCGCATGGTGAGGACCTTAAGAAGATGCATGGAGTTTCCAGATAGGTCAAGAGAAATTACATACTCCAGGTGTTTCGGTGTTTTCATGTTTGTTGTTTCAGGTGGGGTGTTTAAGTTGTGTGTTGGAGTTGAAGTAGAATGGTGAGGGTTTAGGTAGTGAGGTTTTGGTGATGGGGCTGTACTCTTTTCTGTATTGTGGTAGGGTTTTGATATAGGCAAAGCCCTGGGGTTTATATTCTGGTATCGAGAAGAGGTAGTGTCTGTATGTTCAGTCGGGAGGGTTGCGAGGCATGCAAAGGCATTTTTTGTGTGTGGAGGATATGTAGGGGGTTGTTTTATGCGCCTTTGGTCTGTGATGTTCTTTTTTGGAACTCTAAAGTTTTTGTTAAAAGATGATCTTATATCTGTGAAAGGGTGTTTAGAGAAGGACGCTGAGTCTGCATGGGTTCTACTCTGATTTGGGAGAGGGTGTGCATGACAGAACCATTTTATGTGTCCTTTTTGTTGACATCTAAAGAAGGTGAGGCGGGAATGGCATCTAGAAGTCGAGTGGTTCTTTCTGAAGCAAAGGGAACAGTGAAGAGCCCGAAAAGGTTTTTTTTTGGGGGGGGACCATTTTCCAGGTTTGGGTGGTGGGGATTTTCTCTATGAGTTTGTTGATGAGGTGAGACGATTGGTCTTGTCCTAATAAGGGAAAAGAAAGGTTTAGAAGATCCAAGTCTTTTGGGATATTATCGGCCATGGGAAGTGATCGGGGTTTTAGGGTTTTGTGAAACAAAGATGAATTGGGAAGATCGTTCTTCTTAACCATTGGTGAAGGAAAAAGTTAGTACCTTTCTGCGATGGAACTTGCTTGATGTTGCGTTGTAGGTGTTCCAGCATCGTCTTCCTCCTCTGAGCCCGAGGAGACAGAGATGGGACATGATCTTGAACCCAAAGGGGGTTGGTGCTCGTCCCGAACGAAGAGCTGGTCTGCAGAGTTTGATGATGATGAGCTCTCTTGGTTGTGTCTTTTGTAAATGTATGATAGCTCAGGGGGTGAATCGTTGATGAAATCACGCACCCAAGCGCGGAAAGTATGATTTTCAATCGGTTTGATGAAGATGGACCATTCCGGTTTGAGCGTAAGATCAGAGATCATCTCGCTCCAGCCCGCAGAGATGAGAAGGGTAGGGGCTTTGTTTCCCCAGGGTTGTTCGGTAAGGGAAGACCATGAAACCGTCACCTGGAAGGAACGGTGGCAAATATTTATCATGCATGTTCCCAGTGAGATATCAAACTTGTGGTAGATCCATACTTTCGGTAAGGGAATGCTTGTGGAATAGGAGGGGTTTGAGAGTGGAAATTCCAGGAAGGTGAAGCGCGAGTTCATATCTGGGGGAGCGACAGAAGATCTTGAACCAAGGTCAAGTGCCGAGGGTTTTTTCTTCATCAGGGCAAGGCGGAAAGCGTTTGTTTTGCCGCTTTTTGACACGCAAGACTTTTTTAAGCATGAGGCTAGGGTGAGCACGCCTCCTATTCTCATGGTGTTATCAGAGCAGGAGAAGGAACTTAAATGATATTCTCTGAGTAGGTAAAAGATTCCAGACTGATCTGACAGCTGAGTACGCTTCGAGGGCACTGAAGCCGACAAAAGAGTGTGAAGGTTTGTTAACTTTTGAAAGGGTGTTTTGGAATTGCAGTAGACCCTGGGAATGACTGGTGAGGAGCAAAAACCCCAGCCTATGGTGTTGTGTAAACAAGGAGTTAAGATTTATTGCTTGCATGTTGCTTTAAACCATTAGTGAAGCTAGAGAAAAGTCTCGATGGTAGTCAAGAGCCTCAGAATTTATTGCATAGTGTTGAACAGGGAGGATGAGTAATGAGGATGTTACCTATATTAAAACGCCGCCACAGCAGGGAAGCCGTCGAAGAGGCGCCGAACTTCACTGAAAAAGAAAAGAAGCACTTGGCAGGAAAGCACAGACCGAGGTGTTGTTGTTGTGTTTTTGAGCTAGCATATAGTTTTTTCCCCTTTGCGTAATGGATAGCGCTGAAGCAGGGATAGGATGCAGCACCATGGGTCGGGGAAAAGTCAATTGTAGGGAGACCATCACTGCCAAGGAGCAGAGAAAAGCCTAGAGGCGTAAAGTAAGTTGAAGCACCCCGGATGTAAGCAAGACGCCGATCAGGGGATGAATCAGCCTTGGGTGGGGGGAAAAGGACGATCACGGAGAGGGAAAAGTCGCCACTGCCAAGGAGCAGAGCTAAGTCGAGCTACTGAAAGTATGTTGAAGCACACCGGATGAAGCTAATCGTCGATCAAGGTAAGACCAAGGGGATGTTTCTAGAGAGAAGGTGGAGCTTTCTCTCACTTACCTGCCGTTGGTATTACTGTCAAAACAGTCAGGTCTGGCTCTCCACTAGGTTATCTTCCCTTTTGTTTGAAGATTAATGGCTCTTCAAAGGCTTTGGAAGATCTTGTATGATGTGGTTAGCTTGTATCTATGATATCTTTAGGGAGACTTTTGATCCTTCGTGGATGTTGTGAGAAAATTGAAGTAAATCAAGGAAGGCCATTGTTGGGAAAAAGTCAGAGGTAGAAGAAATCTTTGGAGTGGCTAAGATCACACAAGTTCATCCCACCTATGATCCAACAGACCACACTTGCATCCTTTGTGGAGCACAAACCCAAAATTTGTTTCCTTTATAGGTATTATGTTAGAAAAATTGGTTTGCATGAACAACAACCACCATATAAGGCCAAAAATGTAACAACTTGCTCAACTTTATATGTAGATAATTACTATAGACTTAGATTTTTGGTTTCTGTATTTAGAGTCTTGAAATGATTAACGTTGTTTAAACTTGAATAATTCCTAATAAATCATATGATAATGTGTTATCTACCAAATTTGGAAATTAAACCCAACATCTTATTGTCTTTGAGTATTCAAGTTTTACATAAAATAGATTTCCATATTTTGAGGTATAATTTAATCTTGTCTTAATTTAAGTTTTTCAATATTCTAAATTATCTTTCCTTGCAATAATAGCAAAACAAACTCATAGGCTTTGGAATTCAATAACTTATTATGTCTTAATAGGACCAAGATATCTCTTAAACTCATACTTTAAACACATAAATTGTGTTGTATACATTTTTTATAAAAGACCCTAAGGTTTTATACATTGTTATTAAAGTGTATATCTTCAACCAAAAGTTTATCTAAGACCTTTTGCTTAAATTTTGGGATGTTATAATACTTCTCGCATTATAAGAATTTCATCGTTAAATTTGATTAGTCTACCCACATTAAAATTTTACATATTCTATGCACACTAACTCTAAATATTTTTCACATATACTCGTAGGCACCTTCAAGGTATCACCTTCTATTGTGTTATGTGAAAGTTCTATCTTAATTGTCTTGAATATAAATTACTAGATCATGAATATGAAATTATCTTATACTAAAAAATGAGTGTTGATAATTGGAATATGAACTGAATCACACACACACACACATAGGGTTTATCTATAATACACTCGAGTATACCAAACATTCTATATGCTTCAATTCTCTACTGTTAGATATCTATCTTGATTAGACAAAAAATTAACCCCAGTAGCTGTGTAAACATGTGTCAACTACTCCCTTCCTGTGACCTCTCTCATTATTCACTGAGCCTCTGACTGTCTCTATCACTCTCACCACCACACACTCCCCAAGTACTCGCCGTTATTTCTACTTGGCGATTATGATTCGTCCTTCTTCTTCCCCCTCAAGAAAATCAACCCCCCGCCACTCTCTCCCCACCCCCTCTTCTCTGCTTTGTTCATCCCAACAAATCCATCATCTTTCTCACATCTTCACGACTTGCCCCAGCTAATTTTCATCAATACTCCTGCTTTACATTCATCAACATTTCTTATTTTGTTTCTTCTTCTTTCTAGGTCCTTTCTTTCATATACTGATGATCATATCCTTTCCATCATTTCATCTTTTTTCTTCTCTGATTTCTCCTAGTTGTGTCATTTCCATTCATTCTTCCTTGTATTCCATTTGGTGTATGTTGTGGTTGTGTATGTTGGGCATTTTTGTCGGAAGAAGGTTGCCGCGGTTGTGAGCTTCCACAATGAGGTTTGTGAGCAAATTCAGGGGCAGATCTAGAGGGAGGCTGGGGAGGGGGAGTTCTAGCCCCCTTCCTCCCTCCAAAAATGATAAAATACACTTATATAAATATAAAAATAAAAATACTAACAATATTTAGATAAATACATGTTTTGTAGTACTCTAATCAAGAAGAGTATCTGGTTGAAGTTGTACTTTGCTCCTGTAGTTGTGTAGATGGTGGAAGATACTTGATGTATGGATATTTTATTTTTCAGCCCCCATTTTAGCCCCCACTATTGCCCCTGATCATCATCATTTTCAGATTCATCATGATCTTGTTGTGCCGCCGCTTGGAGTGATCGAATTGGCTGGAGAGTCAGATGATTGTGTAGTCGTCAAGATCCTAGCGGACGCGGTTGGTGATGTTGGGGATGAAGGCAATGGTACCATATCTAGGAACTACTGAGTGACGCTGAGTTGTTATTGCTCAGCTAAACTCCTGTAGTTCTTTGAACTCCCACTCTACCTCCCACATCGGCTCACCATCCCCGACGTGAACGAGGACTGATGGTTCAAATCCATGGCGCATCACCCTAACCTCGCTCCTTCTAGCATCTGCTTGACGCCGACTAGCCTGTACAGCCACCGGTGGAGGAGTATGACGTACACCCTAAAGTTGTAGTGGTTGGACGTGAACCGTGTCGATCCCATGCACCAGCAGAAGCCAGCCGTGACCACAGAGATCATGAGGCTAACGAGGCTTCCTGGAGATACAGACCAGGCCGTCGACAGCCATGTTCTTCAGGTGCTAGTTAGCTCCTCGCTTTCATGTCATAACTGGTTCAAGATTAAATCTACATGCTGCTAAGTGATCATAGGTCGCATGTTTCCCTTCCCACCATTGGCCATGGGAAACACATGCTTGCTTTAACGTGCACATTCCCCTCTGCAGTATATGATCCACATACAATCTGAAGATCTGAATCAAAACAGAACTACAACAATAGTTACGATGCATATAACATATCCATGATTAAAGGTGTGGCTTTCATGATGGAATAGGAAGAATAATGGCTGCGGACGGGGTTTACCTTCAGAAGAAAAATTAATTATGGGCAACCTCTCTGGTTGTTTACATGCAGATGGCTGGCTGACCGGGAACAGCGTCGTTGCTACTCAACGGGTATAATTGTTCTAGACGTTCATGCAACTTGACGAATACTCGCTTGACAACAACGATGACTGCGCACAATGCTACTGGTGCTTACGGTTACGGCAGTGCAACTTTTGCTTTTGCCGAATGTTGAAGAGGAAGGACTCATATATGGCCTACTAACTATTAGGAGAGAGAGAAGAGCGAGAAAAGCAAGGTTATGCAATGGGAAGAGAGAGGTCAACATAATTTAATTTGGAATGATTTGAAAGCGTGATGTGAGGAAACCAAGAGGGAATGACAGCCAGAAAATGTGGACGTTAACATATTAGATCAGCGGATCACAATCCAACGACTAAAAAGTGAGGTGTATAGAGGGGCTTGATACACTCAAATGTATTCTAGATCATATATATATATATATATATATATATATATATATATATATATATATATATATATATATATATATATATATAAAGAGAGAGAGAGAGAGAGAGAGAGTCAGGCTAGTGTACACTCGAGTGTACCGGAGGCACCGCACACCTCAGTCATTTTTGAAGATGCAATACTTTTTAAAAAAATTTAAACCGTTGATCTTCTTAATTATCATAAGAACATACTATATAATAAATTTGAGCTCATTTGGACATTTATAGGTCATGCATCTAAAGGAGGCAAGAATCATGTATTTCAAATTAGTTTTGTGCGTCGATTTTGTTGTCCTTGGATGAGTGACTTACACTCATCCAAATGAGTTCAAATTTGGTATGTGACCTATTATTATTGTAACCATGAAGATCAATGGATTAGATTTTGGAAAATTATGGTCTAGATAGGCAAACACCATTGGGGTGTACGACGTGATCTATACACTCGAGTGTATTCTAGCCTGACTATATGTATATATATATATATATATATATATATATATATATATATATATATATATATATATTGTGAATAGTTCATATACAAAATTTGAGTATATTTTGACATTTATATGTCATGTTATAAATACCGTAAAAATTACGCATTTCAAATTAGTTTCCTGCGTCGATTTGTTTTCCTTGGATGAGTGACTTACACTCATCCAAATGGGCTCAAAATTTGTATGTAGCCTACTTATAGTATGACAATGAAGATCAATAATAGTCTTGATATGCAAATACACTTGAGTGTATCTGTACGATCTCGAGTGTATTCTAGCCTGACTCATATATATATATATATATATATATATATATAGTCAGGCTAGAATACACTCGAGTGTATAGATTATGTTGTACACCCCAATGGTGTTTGCCTATCTAGACCATATTTTTTCTAAAATATAATCCATTGATCTTAATGGTTACAATAATAATAGGCCATATATATATATATATATATATATATATATATATATATATATGTAAGAGTCAGGTCAGAATACACTTGAGTGTACATATCACACTGTACACTCCAATTGTGTTTGCCTATCCAGACCATATATTTACAAAATATAATCCATTTATCTTTATTGTTATAATATTAATATACCACATAAATTTAAGTCCATTTGGATAAATGTAAGTCATCTATTCAAGGACAATAAAATCAATGCACATACGTAATGTGAAGAGCATAATTTTTGCCTCCTAGATGCATGATCTATATGTGTTTAAATGAACTCAAATTTATTAAATAATATATTCTTAAGATATGAAAGAAGATCAACGATTTAGATTTTTAAAATTGTTTTTTCATGATGAAAATGATTGAGGTGTATGACATCTCTAGTACATTCAAGTATATTCTAACCTAAATACACACACACACACACATATATATATATATTATTGAATACACGTGCATGTATAATTGCTTCATTATTTGTCCGTCCATCTATTGTAATTTTTCAAATGAATTAGGGATAATTTAATAAAAATATGTGACGTTTGTATCTTTTCACAAATCTATAATCATGTTTTAAAAGTTACATACATATCACAAAAACATTTTACATTCTTTATTTTTGTCTGAATAAAACTCTATAAGCAAAGATGCAAGCAACCGTCAATGATATGTTTTTTTTTTACAATGCACTCTACATTCCAATATCCAATCTACTTTTGTTAATGTGCTCTAACTCATTCCAGATTTGATTAGTTGATGAAGCAAATTAAGGTTACAGGAGTTTATAGTAGATGTGGGAAATCAAAGATGTAGAAAGAACAAAATTTAGAACCTACCACCTTTTCAAAATCCGATGGAGGAACTAGGAGTAACTACGACAACATACTATGTTGTTGGTCTGAGCCGTCGTTGCAATATATGACTGTTGTTCGTTCGATTAAGAAAGTGTGGCCCAGAATTGGGGAGCTAGTATGTTTTTTCTAGAACCTTGTTGTGCTCGTTGTACCTACATATGACTCGGTTGCTGGTGCGACGGACATGAACTCAACGAGGCCACTAGCGTCCCTCATGGTGTAGTTGAACACAGAACTCACAGTCTAAAGCTGGTTAGTTAATGGATAGTACGACACCATACATTAGAGAGGGCTTCCCGGATGGTTTGAGTTCAATGTGGATGGACACTTTGATCCGCTGGGAAGGACCAAGGGAGACAGAGGAGACTGCAAGGTTGATTTTGTTGGTTCTGAAGCCAACACAAAAAAGGGACAATAGTCACAGATAGTTCATTGACGGTTTTGTTCATAAAGTAATCTTCTGATAGAAATGAATAATATAATGACAAAAGAACAAAACAATACACTTTTTGGAAAGTAATACCCACTATAGCATCTCAATTAAAATAATTCTGGATAACCCACTTTACAGTGAAAACTAGCTAAGTTCAAAAGTGTGAGTTTATTTGTTTTTTTCAATAAAAAATAAAGAAATTTTTAAAAAAGTGAGAAAATGCCAATACTCATTGATTCAAAGTGAAAATGTTAATCTAGTTGGTGTTTTCTTATTTTTTTATTCTTTTTATAGAAACGCCAAATGGACCAGTGCCTTATAAAGTTTGATTACAAAAAGGTTAAACAAAATGACGTTTTCACTGCAAACTGGCCTATATTTAGAATTATTTTCAATGAGGTTCCATAGAGGGTATTATTTTCAACAAAGTGTGTTATTTTGATTTTTTTTTCAAATATAATAGGTATTGATGATATATGTGTAATTCTTTAAACCTCATGATATATTTGTAAAGAGGGACAAACATCGTGTCTTTTAATGAAATCAGTCTAATTAATTACCATCTGATGCCACTGACATCTTCTTCTCCTGATTCACACTGACTCTCTGTGTCTATCATACTGTAAACCCTCATGTGTCTGTGTCCTCGAAGCAGCAACCCCAATGCATCCTATTGTATTGGAACCCTTGGGATGACTGGTTAAACCTTCAAACTACTGTCATCAACAACTACACCGTCATTTTCCACCACCATGACCTAGTACCTAACCACATCCAACTGAGGCGGCCGAAAACAACACGACTAGTAGCATCTCTCGGTAAGGTATGCCTAGAGAGCCAATCATGTGATGATTGACATGGCATAAACCATAGAGGATTTGATTAATAAATAATAAAGGAAAGCTTCTAATTCATTTTGTTTCATTCAGTTTTGAGACAATGAGGAAACATTATGAATGTCTATAGAATGATAATACTCAATGACATATGTCTTAAGTATGTGACTTGGAGGATGAGATCATACAAATGTTAAGAGTGTGTACATTCTTGTTATGTCCCTAATCAGTTGTTTCTATGGAAGGTAGATACACATCAATAACACTAATGACTAGAGTGTGGGTTGGTTCATGACAAAATCTCACTAGTCATGATATGGAAATATCAAACCAAGCACACAGATATATGTTAGGGAACAGTATATCAGACAGACCCACCTTGAGAGTGAAACATAGAAATCATTATTGGTGGTCATGGTCATCTCTCATAGTGAAGGTGGTGATTCTGATTCTTAGACCAAAAATCATTGCACTCATCACATGTCATTGGGCACACTTTGACATCATCAAACACAATCTTGAAACTTGGATAGTTATAAAGGTGATGATTGGGTAACTTTGACATACGGGGATAGACTGTGAGTGATATATATGGATTTTCCCCTCCTACTGGAGTATGATATACTGGCTACTTGATAAGCGAGACTGATAAACGTATGTGCATGCACATGTGAATCAATATATGCTATTAAGGTCACATTATCTTAGACAGTCTTCTCTTGGTTTAAGGAACATGGATTGAATGTTGAGAGGATGAATATCCATGCCTCGATTTCATCCTTGATATCCGTGATAAAGTAATTATACAATCACTACAACACCTTACACAAATTG
Source organism: Alisma plantago-aquatica (assembly GCA_963693085.1). NCBI lineage: Eukaryota > Viridiplantae > Streptophyta > Magnoliopsida > Alismatales > Alismataceae > Alisma > Alisma plantago-aquatica. Next base: position 1,099,682,615 of record OY856411.1, read on the forward strand.
TAGGTCAAAGTTTTTCTCCAACTTCCCATTCACTTGGGTAGCACTGATGTGCGACTAGGCACCACTCCTTTCTCTTGATGTCATAATCTAGTTATGAACATTTACTGCCAACATGATATGCCATCGATAGGGTCACACACATAGGAACCCTTCTAGAAGAGGATTTTATCTTTAATGATGATTGGATTGATTATTAAAGTGTTTAGGTACTCAATTCCCACAACATGATCAACTGATTGGCTGACTACACTTTCAAATGACCATCTCACTAAGTGAGGCAGCCATTTGGGCAGTCAGACAGGCGTCTCAAGTGTTGACATGACCATTTGCATTGTTAGGATGACCAGAGTTTGAACCCGCTAAGTTCTTCTCTATGAACTGACCGGTTGAACCGATCGGTTTGGCTTGACTCACTAGACGGGCATCTGGGTCAGTGAGACGGACGTCTCACCTAGGTGAGATGACCTGGTTGGGGTCGAAAGAAGCATCTGGATGATTTCCAAACTTGTTTCGATTGCACATTACTTGGGGTGCAAGGAATTGACATGTGATATTAATTGGAATCAAAATTGCCAAATTTGTGTGTAATTGGAAAACTACCAAACTGTCATTTGGTAGTTCGAGATGACCATCTCGCACACCAGAAGACCATTTGGGTGTGCCATACAATTGTTTGGGACATTACAGGTTGCAAAAATTCAAAATCTTCTGCTCTCTTCCACTCCTGTATAATCCTGTATAGATTGGGAACCCTGGCCCTAACCCTGCTTATAAATAGAGGGATACTGCGGAATTCTGAGAGCACAACAAAGACAACTAATAATCAGTTCCTCTGACAGTTATTGCCCTCTATGGGTGTGGTAACCGATAGAGCCCAAGAAAGTCCTACATGTCAAGGGAGTGATAGCTACAGGAGAGAACAACTGAGGATCGTTGTTGTGGGAGAGCAAATTGTGACTAGTACACAAACGAGAGGGACAAATTCTTCTTGTCTATTCTAGTTGAATGATAGGATTTCTAGTTGGTGTGTGTGGTCTACTCTAGAGGCAGGCGTCCTTTGGTTGCTGCTAAGATGACTACTACAACCTACATTTCCTGGCTAGACTATAGGAGCTCTGTAGAAGCTATTTGTGATGAAGACCAGGAGCTGCACAACCACTGTCTAGGAGCAACTAGTTGACAGTTGCATTGAAGTGAGTTGTTGTCTTTGGACTTGCTCCAGTTTTAGGTATAACTCTCTAAACTATCCTTCCTATTTCATAGTAGTTGATGCGATCTTGCTATTATGGGAATACAAATAGATAAATTTTTTATTTCTACTGCTATACTCTGTGCTCGTATTTCCCAATAGTGATATCAGATCTATGTCAATTTATTATGATTTAGGATAATCATTATGATTGGATTTTTGGTTTAATCATTTATTTATTACATACAATGAAAATATTTAAACAGTCTCATATATGTATCCGATCAAAGACCACATAATCGCAAACTAATATATATATATATAGAGAGAGAGAGAGAGAGAGAAAAGGAGGGAGAGAGTCAGGCTAGTGTACCGGAGGCACCGTACACCTCAGTCATTTTTAAAGATGCGATAACTTTTTAAAAAATCTAAACCGTTGATCTTCTTAAATATCATTAGAACATACTATATCACAAATTTCAGCTCATTTGGACACTTATAAGGCCGTGCATCTAAAGGAGGCAAAAATCATGCATTTCAAATTAGTTTTGTGCATCGATTTTGTTGTCCTTGGATGAGTGACTTACACTCATCCAAATGAGCTCAAATTTTGTATGTGATCTATTATTATTGTAACCATGAAGATAAATGGATTAGATTTTGGAAAAATACGGTCTATATAGGCAAACACCATCGGGGTATATAGCGTGATTTGTACACTCGAGTGTATTCTAGCCTGACTATATATATATATATATATATGCAATTTACACGTGTCTCCCTAAAAGTTGTTATAATGGTGGATGTATAGCATGATTATGGCCAATGTCCAATATTTGTTGATGGTTTGGTTTTATTCTTGTTTATCTCGGTCTGCGTATCAAGTCTCTACCTGCCTCTTCTTAATGTAAAGTTAATTCTTTCTTACCTTTTCTCCCCTCAAATGTAACTCGAGTTTTCTCTTTATCATGTTATAGTTTAATAGTAAATAAGATAGTTTCTTTTCTTACAATGACGAGGAAGACAATCATTGCCTGATGAGATGACCAATTCGTAAGACAAGCCGACCATCTGGAGGACCATGGATGATAGAACGACTGAGCCAAATGACCACCTAGTGAACCCAAATGACTATTTGAAAGGAGTCCAAATATCAATTGGAATGAAGGCCAAATGATCGTCCGAGATGACCAACCAATCGGCCAAGAGGCGAGACGACCAGATCAAGGGCTGAACCGATCTACCCTGATTGGCAAGCACAAGTCTACACCAACAACATGTTCATATATGTGATGTGATGATTGACCTAGGTGGTAGTAATTCTGTGTAGCTACAAAGAATTACAAGTAGAATGGCCATTACCATTGTTTTTTATTTACATTGCATGTTTATGTTGTGGGATATAGCATGTATATGATACGTACTATATATGTGGTGATTTGATACAATATATGTAATATATATGATATATATATATATATATATATATCTCCATCAAATATATTAAGTCTAAGATGCTTTCCAGCAACAATACACATGAAAAACTTGTTCGACTAAGCATAGGTTACACCTCCACGTGGTGTGCCATCTACCTTGTCAAAGTGTGGAGGTAATAATGTAGATTCCTCCTCTTCTGGGTGCATCATTATCATATTGGCTATTGGGTCGAGCTTAACTAGTGATTCTCAGAGCGTCTGCATCCAGAAGCATAAAGATGATTATGGCAAAGAGTTGCGCATATCATTTATCAAGAATTGCATATGATGCAATTGGAAAAGTTGCCTAACTTGATGATTAACTGTGTTTTGCGGCGTTGGCAGGGCCATAGTTGAATTATCTCAGATCTATCTCATTAGAAAATTAATTCACTACAATTTCCGAATTGATACATGAGGGTTGTCAATTTGATCAAAATAATGAGAACAATAATGAATCAAAGATCGAATCATTATCACCCAAATTTAATCAAATAAAATCAAATCAAAAATGAGTTTTTGACAAAATTGCAAGTTCTTTTATAGAATCAAATGGCAACAAAAACAATCACTTTTATCAGCCATCGGTCCTTGAGAAGGACAAATTAACTGGGAACAACTTCCATGACTGGTTCATGATGTTGAGAATCATTCTCACATAGGATCGCAAGCTCTATGTCTAGGAAATGCCAGAACTAGAGGAATCACCTCAAAATGCACCAAGGGCTAACAAGGATGCTTATAAGAAGCATACTGAAGACTCGTGGATGTCAAGTATCTGATCCTATGCTCCATGAACTATGAGTTGCTGAGGCATCATGAGAATATGGGTGTGATTGAGATGTTAACACATCTCAAGAACATGTACCAAGATCATTCAAGACAAGAGAGATATGATGTCTCCAAGATACTTCTCAAATGTAGCATGGCGGAAGGAGATCCAGTAGGTCCTCATGTACTCAAGCTCATTGGATATGTGGAGAATCTAGCCAGACTGGGATTTCCCTTGGGTCAAGAGTTGGTCACTGACGTGATTCTGCACTCTACCAGAGTCATATAGTTAGTTTGTCATGAACTACAACATGAACAAATTTGACAAGCCATTGATAGAGTTGTTGGGCATGTTGAGAACAATTGAGACACAAATGAAGAAAGACAAGCCTAAGTATGTGATGATGATCAACAAGACAAAGGGGAAGTCTAAATATAAAGACAAAGGCAAATCTAAGAAGAGTTCTAAAGCTAAACAGAAACTGAAGTCTTTAGATATCAAAGCAAAGGGAGGTGTGAAGAAAGTAAGAGGCGATTGGCACCATTGTCACCAGCCTGGACATTGGAAAAGAAATTGCCCACTCTAGTTAGAGGTACTAAAGAAGAAGAAGGAATCACTAAGGCCTCCACTTCAGGTATAAATGCTATAAGATAAATTTGATTACCTCTTCGTTTTGGTATGTGATACCAAACAAAGATTTGACATACTAATGTGAAGCATCTCACAAGAAGTAAAATCCCTTCATGGAAGGACAAAGATGGACAAGGTGGAGCAAGTGTTGTAGAAGCTCTAGTCTACATTTAATTTTATCTTAGCTCAATGGACATGTAATAGAGTTGGTAGAGATGCTATTTCATTATGTTGTTAGATACATTTCTTTCATGGATCTTGTATGCCAAGGATGATAAATCAATAAAAGGTTGTTTATGTTTCTATTTCACAAGATATGATTTTGTATGGCAATGCCCAAACATCAAATTGGTTTATTTATGAAAGATTTTGAGATGAATGTTTATAACGTTAAATACCAAAGGATAATAATTGATAACTCAAGATTATCATTAGCAATAGTCACCATGGATGTACATATAAGAAATGCATGTCTAGAATACATATTGATGTTAATCTAGACTCCCTTGGTTATTGAACCTAAGGAAATATGCAAGTCTTACTTACGCACAATATGACATGACATCCGTCACTAGATATAGTGGGAGGATAAGTCTGCCAATAGACCTCATACATGTGATGTATGAAGATATTATAGAATGAATGCAATAGATAATTACTTATACCTCATATTCATTTACTAGTAATATGATGATATGTATTCAGTAAAATTAAGATCTCTTAAAATGTTCAGAGAGAATATAAATGAAGTATGGCTTTGCTGAAAGTATTAAGAAATTTGATGAGATCAAATGTTAAAATACTTTGCATCAATAACTTGAGAACCTTCGAATAAACAACTGTGATAATATATCATGAGTCAAATCCATCTAAACATGATAATGTCTCAGGCTGAAAGAATTATACCATGATGAGTCATGATATAATTATCAATTAATCTAAATCCTCTTATCCTCATAAGTATATACCCATCAGTAAATAATGTACCATATAATAATTTATAAGACATCATATATGATATGAATTGAGAATGTCCCAATATGTCTAAAGGATTGAAACCTACATTGAGAAAGTAGTTTCTTAAAGAAGGTTTATCCGCAAACCATAATTGTTGGATATTACTATTAATTCCAATCCAATGACAAAAGTGTTTTGCTGATAGGATAACTGAGTTGCTAAAGAAACAGTGGGAGTAAAAGTAGAACTTGAACTGTTCAATATCAACAAAGAGGTACAATGAGAGCTAAGAGAATCACAATTCGTTGTGGAATCTCAGGTTCATAATGTAATACAGAATAAAATAGTTCTAGTAGAACTCATCTAAGATTGGAGGATAGGGAATCCAACAATTCAGATGAGTTGATCATAATAGGATGAGCCAACTAGTAAACTAGAAGCTATTTTTGAGTAATACGGAATCCATGCAAGCTAACAAGGTAGGACCTTGATAGTGCCACCTAAAAGGGTAATACCTAAAGGGTGCTCTTATGGCAAAGATCTACATGGATAACATAAAAGGACAAATTGGTTGAATACGTTTTTCAAATCAGTTCAAGTTCTTGAACATGACAAAAATTACTTTACCAATTGTCAATCTTGTTGTTGTAGTCAAAATAGTCTATGAGATTTAGCATATGAAGATAGAAACCAGATTCCTTAAAGGGAATACATCAGAATACATCACAAGATGTGTATGTGACACAACTTAAGGGTTTTATAACTTCATCAATGCAAATAAAGTCTATGAACTACAAAGTTCAATCTGGGATTGAAACAAACAACTCAGAAATGGGATCTTTTAAAGTTTACAAGATGGTCAAAGAGTTTAACTTGAATCAAAATAAAAGATAAAAGGGAGCATATATGAATATTTCACATATGTTAACATCTCAATACTATGAATATTGGAATCTGGCATGAAAATCCCTTCAGCAATAAAGGATAAAGTGAAATGTCTTATGAGATTAGGACCAAGATTTATAGAGATAGTTCTTGAATGTTACACAATGATAGTTTGAGCACATACAATAGAAATATGTTGAAGGAGTTCAACACGAAAATGATTCAATGAGAGAGAATGCATATTAGTCTATATGTACCTTAATGTTCCAATTCTTGTGATGAATGGAAATAACATGATCAAAAAGACATAGTAATGGATCTATCATGAACGGTATAAGTGTACTTATCTCATATAATCTTGTACATATTGTACATGACAAGATGATACCAAAATCCATAAGGGTTATTGGGATGTCATAAATACATCCATGAGTGCTTGTGAAGTACTTAAAGATAAATTACTAGTCAATAAGGATAGAAACAAAGGAATAGTTGGATGTAAAGAGTTACATCGATGCAACTTCCATAATGACAAAATGATTGCAGAATTAAAATATGCTTGAATTGAAATAAGTAGTGGTTATTAGTTGGAAACGTTCTGAACTAATGGCCATTAATTCTAATCTATAATAGATGATGAGTATACTTGTGTTATGAACATAGAGTGATACTATATGGATTTGTAAGTTCATATGATGAACTTATTAATGTTCCAACCATTAATGATGCAGTGGAAGTACTGTGACAACAATGGAGCTACTTGTTAGACAAGCAATATCATATACCATATTACAGTGGTTTCATCTCAAAGCGAAGAGATAAGAAACATGTAATATATCGACTAATAGAAAAATTTTGCTAACCCACTAGATTAACACTTGTGCAACAGAAACATGGTGAACATGTTTAGATCACTAAGAATATGATTCATGGGTGATTGGTGCTAAGTGCAAGTGGGAGTCTGTTGGTAAGGTATGCCTAGAGAGCCAATCATGTGATGATTGACATGGCATAAACCATAAAGGATTTGATTATAAACTAATAAAGCCAAGCTTCCAATTCATTTTGTGTCATTCAGTTATGAGATAATAAGGGAACATTATGAATGTCTATGGAATGACAATACTCAATGATGTATGCCTTTAAGTACGTGACTTGGAGGATGAGATCATATGATTGTTAAGAGTGTGTACATTCTTGTTATGTCCCTAGTCGGTTGTTACTATGGAAGATAGATAGACACCAGTAACATTAAAGACTAGAGTGTGGGTTGGTTGATGATAGAATCTCATTTGTCATGATATGTCGATATCAAACCAAGCACATAGATACATGTTAGGGAACAGTGTATCGGACAGACTCACCTTGAGAGTGACACATGGAAACCATTATTGGTGGTCATAGTAATCTCTCATAGTGAAGGTGATGATTGTGGTTCTTAGACCTAAAATCACTGCACTCATCACTGTCGTTGGGCACACTTTGACATCATCAAATGTAAACCTAAAACATGTGTTGTTATAAAGGTGATGATTGAGTGACTTTGACACATGGGGATAGACTGTGTGTTATGATGGCAACTGAGCTTAATGGGTAAGTTAGGGTTTATGTGGATGACTACATGCTTAGTTATATTGGTCATTGATTAAACATGATTAAAGATGATATCTCAATCATGATATGTTAAACCTAATGAGAACCCCAAGTATGCTATCTCTTTGTATAATTAGGGTTTGAGAAAATATAAACCCTAGTCGGCTGAAATTAGGGTTTTCACCAAATAGGCTTATGTTGGGGAGAATGAGAGAAGTATGCAAAGGAGAATCAAAATGGTAGTTGAATGATAGGATAGCACGGCCGTGGTGGGTCATTGGTGGCACGGGCATTCTTGGCTACACGACCGTTTTGAAAAAAATTGAACTATTTACCAATTTTTATACTCAAATCTGATAAAATCAATACACCACGACCGTGGTATGCAGCACGGACATGCTGGGTTCATCTTAGCACGGCCATGGCAGTTAGCATGGCCGTTCTAGGGCATTTTCTCTTCAAATGAATGTTTTGCAGATTTTTGGATAGTAGTTCACTATTATATTTTTATTTATTTATTGGTAACTCCAAATGATCTTAAATTTTAAAAGAAGCTTTAAAACTCAATTACAAACAATATTTAAAATTTTCATAATTTTTGGAGAAGGTTTGATCTCTGCAATAGACGAAATACAGTAATATTTTTATGACTAGAAAATTCAGCTGAAATAAGGGAAAGTATAGTGAGGGGTCAATGTGCAATTGACCCAAGCAGCTCAATTGCTCTATATGGTCAACCTAACACACTAACAACTCTCATAATTCATGATTCATTCTAGATAAATGAAATCCCATAGAGAGAGGGAGAGTTAGAGTTTGAGAGGAGAAATTGATGGAGATGCTGACCTAGGGTTTTGCGGTCCGAGGAATGATGAAATCATGTAAGTTTAGCTTCTTTGCATAGACTTTAATGGTGAATCTTATCTCACATGTCAATATTCCATCCCTCCTCTTATTTGATCCAATATGGTATCAAAACTTCCCCTTTTCTCACTCTTTCTTCATAATCCCCCATTTTAGGGTTTCTGAGTTGAAAGGAAGAAGAATAGGGTGAATTGCTAGGGATTTGATATGAGATCGAGATTTTCAGGGATGAGATATGTTTTTAAGGTGTTTTCACACCTTAGGGTGAGTGGGAACTTCCTTTAAACAGTATATTGCATGAAAATCGGTTAAATTGTTCATAATCTTTAATTGCTTAGTATGCGACTACAAACCCAAAATTGCCTGCTTGATCTAAGTTGTTGTAAAATGATATGAAATGGATTCTTCCTCTGTTTTTTTGAATTTTAGATGATAAATTCATATTATAAATGTATACAATATATCCTAATGAGAATTCCCTAAGCATTCACGAAGGTTATAAGAGTAAACTAAAATATAGGGAATTATTCTATGACTGAAATTGTTGTATAATTAAATAGAGAAATTTGTTTATCTGGATTCCCTTGGTTATGAATGATTTTTTATCTGAATTCATAGTACATATATGTCATATACTATCTTAGATTTCATTTAAGGTGAATAGTGTTTGTTTGATATCTCAGTAAATAGGGTGAAATCCTAGATGTGAGGAAAGTTGGATATTTACGAATAGATATCGTGAAATCCATTTGAACGGATTTTCTTGACATGATAGACTTTATTTATTCAATTTTATTATTGATGCATGTTATCTCAGTGAATGGCATGGAAACCAAATTCAGCTCAGTTCCAAGGTTTCATACATATATTGATTTTATATGATTTGTTGATAGTAGTCTTTATTTAGTGAATGTTTATGTCGCATGAAATCTTTATGGGAGCCATGGGAATAAGTTTTTGCCTAGTGAGAGGTGACAAGATGTGTGATGGTCTTGTGAACCATGAGAATACTTGTACAACCTATGAAATGAATACCTTAGTCTAAGGACCTAGAGGTAATGGTTACTTGTTACAGAGGTAACAATGATATGTGATGATCTAAGGGTTTGAATACCCAGATCCAATAATCATGATAATGATGTGAAGGGATGAGAATTCCCAATAATGTGATAAGGGATTGCGATCATAGGTATCATGTATTTTAAAGATTTAAAAATTACGTGATAGATGTATTAAACCTTTCTTTGTAGCATTTGTGGTGATTAAATGAAACCCTAAGGGTAGGGTGTTCAATGAATCAAATATTGTGATATCAATGTTCTCAGTTATTATTAATAATTCTTATCATGATAAGTATTGAACTCTCAATTGAGTTATGAGATGCACAACTCAAGATTTGGGTTGATATGTACGATTCTAGTGTGTATGTGCCAAGTGGACATGAAATTTGTTTATTCAAGAATTTTAGTCTGCATGCATGTATAATATGTTGATTACTCAATATATTACAATGTTTTGAATATACTGCTCTATTAAGTTTAGAATGATATACATGTTGTACTATAACTTCAAATAAGTAGAAGCGACACCATAGAGATACCAGAGTTGAGTATAAGTAAGAGAAGGGTACAATGTAGAAAGAGCTTTCTAGGAATAATAAAATAATAGACTTAGGAGCCATGAACACTGTAGAACCCCTATGTGAGGTCTGCACCTTAGGGGTGAAACGACCTAACCCTGGTAGCATCCAGTATACGAGGGTTGAAACGTGCTATCAGGTGGCACGGGGGATGAAGCCCTAGTGGAAGTCTCCTTAAATTATAGTTTGTAGTGTCCAACATCAACCAGAAGTCATAGTGGTACTAGATTACAGAAAAGCCAAGAGGTGGCTTGACTCTCCGCCTGTGTGCTCAAGTTAGAGGAGGAGTCCAGTTTAGGCCAGAGAGCAATTTTCCTGTTGCAGACCAGGAGAGTAGTCATACTTAGCATTTCCCGGGTGTGTCTTCTAAGTCTTGTACGGTGTGATCGTAGTGCACTATGAGTCTTCATATGTAGAGTACACTACATATGATCAGGGCATAATAAAATGAATGAGAGTTCAAACAAGTGTGTACAGTTATTCAATTATTCTTTGTATGTTTCTGAATTATTAGTTCTCTTTATAATCAATCAAGCGTTTCATATATTGATTCACTCTTATGGATATTTAGAGTATCCTGCCATATTTATGATTGTCAATTATTAGACTCTCTAAAGCTTTCTGCTGTTATTATTGATATCAATTTCTCAAAAGTATATCTATAATTATATCAGTGCTTTAGACTATTTCTTTGAAATACTGATTCACTGAGCGAGTAGGCTCACCCCTCTACTCAAAAGTTTTAGGGATATCACATGGAGTTGAAGAAGGTCATTGCATCAGAGTAGATCTGCCACAAGATTTAAGACTGAGTATAGTTAAGTTCAGTCGGTCCCTGTCACTCTAGGTCCTAGTATAGGTGTGAGAGTGTTGTAATTAATGTTTTGTATCTTTGTTTCCTTAATAAGAGAGAATGTATTTGACTATCATGTTGTATGTACCTGAGAATGAATGTATGGATGTGTATCATTTATGTTGAGATCATATTAAAGAAATCAATGATTAGATTCCCTTGTAAAGTTAGTTTATGTGCTTCAATGTGAGAAAAAAAAGAGTTTGAAAAAGAAGAAAAAGTTAAGGGTAATCTTTATATTACGTTAAATCCTCAATTTATGCCCTAATCTCATGATTAATGATAATTATGAGATCGGGGTGTGACAGCTTGGTATCAGAGCTTAGGCTGAGTTGTCAGGGACCATTAAGTTAGTAAGTTAGAGTCAGAAGTGTGGCAGATAGGAGATGTTATGATGTTAGCTCTGGGGATTTGAGTATTTAGATATCCTAGCTCGGTATCTGAGTACTTGGATCAACCAGTATCAAGCTACTATGTCTATTCTTTCATGTATACCCTGGCCAGGTATACAATGGAAGGATGGTCTAGAGAGGAACCCTAGAAATATTAGGGTTAGAAACAAGATAAGTAACATGAATTAAGAACATAAATATAAAATGAGATAGAACTTTCATTTCATATTGTTGTTTTATTGGAGATGAATAGAAATTCTCTTATATGTTTGAATTCAGATATTCAGTATTTTGAAATATATATGGGTCTTTAAGATTTTTTGTACACTATGCAGTTGTAGTATTTATTGATTACATTCTTTGTATCAAGTAGACTAGAAATGATCTATAAATGAACTTTACTAAATGGATATTCTTTCCACATGTTTGAGATTAATACGAGTTGGTTAATCTTAAGTAGCTTTTGGCTTCAAGACTATAGGTTCAGCCTGGTCCGGCTGGCAGGATGCATTACTGGGATCTAATGACTCCTATTAACAATATGATAAGAGTAGACACTAGATAAATTAGACCCACATCACAGTGAGAATGTACATACACTAAGATGTTGAAACATATGGGAAAGATTAGAATAGCTAAGAATCAGGTTGAACTGATATCTGAGACCCAACTTTGGGGCCTCATATGAGAAATCCTTAATTGGGAATAAAGGAACACGACATAAGGTTCAGATTAAGTTTAATTATTAGTATTATATGAACTCTAAATATGAAATATGGAAAATATATGAGAAAAGTATGTAAGGGGTCAAGATAGTAAGAATCAATCATGAGGAATGGATTATATAACCGAGTACAATGTTTTTATGTACTCCAAAGCAAAGGGAAGATAGAAGAAAAGAGCTAAGTATACAATAAGTACATAGAAGTGAAGAGTCTTCAGAAGAGTTAAAGTGAAGAGAACTAGATGAGCATGTAAATCATAAAACTAGGATAAGAAACTTAGTTGAAACAAAGAGAAATGTAGGAAATAATGAGCTTGATTAAGAAATGAGGGTTATGATATATTTGAGAGCATGGAATGTATACCTTTATTGTGAAGTTAATACATTCATCCTACTGCCTTTGGATTCTAAGTCTCTATAGAACAACAAACTAATTTCTAAAAGAAGAACAAAAGTGTAGCTTAACCAATGAATAAGTCATACAAAGGTAGACTATATTCAAGAGGTAAAAACTTGATTAAAAGAGATACTAAGTTTGACCCATGCATGAGCCATTTGATTTAAAATGAAGGATATGTAATGTATTAAACATGAGTTGAAACTAGTAGAGAGATTATGGATTTAGAATTTCAACTTTACATTAGCATAAGGATAAAAAGAAATATGTGCAACATGGTATATATGATCATACACCTAAAAGAAGCAGCATGATCATAAGAGAAAACTAGAAGTTAAAGATGATATGTGGAATAGTAGTATATGGTAATGGGATTATGGAAAGTAATGAAAAGGTTTGAAACATGGTGGAGTAATATAGATTATAAAAGAAAGAGGTTGTGAGATTCAAGAAAGTGCTCATTAGTCAAGTATCCTTGTTGATAATTAATTAAACCTACATATGAGAAATGTATTAATGAATGTTTGAAGATAAGAATTCTAAGTCTCAAAATCATCTTCTCTTTCATATCTTCCTTAATGAAAGCAATGTGGGAATGAAGTGATAATAAAATGAATCATATGTGATACATAACCACCATGGTAGAGGCATCTAGTGAATGTAATAATGACATACAATATGATGATGAAACCCTAGCAGGGTAAATTGAGAATGTAATCTATCTGAATGGCCAAGTAAGAGAAAGGGAATTCAATTGATAAGATAAGGAAGACTTTAGTAAAACTTGTGAGATCCAAAGTTTGACTTTCAAATTAAGGGAGCAAAGTTACACACAATAACATCATGCTACTGATAAGGACCAAACCCTAGAATGTTTAGAGTTGTAGTAGTTCAAGGGTTGTCACTAGTGATTTGACATTGAATACTAGCATCTCTATAAAACAAGATCATGTGATTTGCACTATGAGAAGTAAACTAGCACTAGTAGTAATCCTAGCTAATCTGAAAGGTTGATGAACAATATGAAAATTATTCAGAGCAAGGGGTAAGAACTAAATTTGAAATGTAACAAGTGTGTTTTGAACAAAAGAAGAAGTGCAAGATGAGCAAAGTGTAATCTAAAACAAATTCTTACAGTGATATCAAGAATGATGAATAATCTACTCTTAGCTTGTATGTTTCAATTTTAGGGATGTTTAATCTACATGATTAAAATGAGAAGGATAAGTAGTAAAAAGTAAGTAGTAATGAATGAGAAGAGAGATAAGAGAAAATAATGGCTTTTAGTAATATGTGAATTTGTTTTTAGAAGTATAATTTGTTGAAGGTATATTAAGGGATGTAAATTGGTTCTACGTATGATTTCAGTGTACATGTACAAGTAATATGTTAATTTCAGGTGTCTGATAGTTTTAGTCATTCATACCAGTAATCCATCTTAGTATTTTACAATTGTTGTATGGTGATATGGTTCAAATGATGATAAAAACAAATGGAGGGTTATCCTGAATTAGGTAGTCTTACCTATTCACTCATATGAATAGAAGGGATGATAACCATCTTGTATTGATATGTAACCCTAATGAGGTATAGCTTGTTATACCTAGATTAAATATAACTAAGTGATGGTAATTGGGTATGAATAGTCCTTGAATGGCTAATACAATCATGGAGTACTTTATTACTGTTGTTGAAACCCTAGTATGCTATAACCCGATGGTTACACCTTGAATTATGTGTGGGTTCATACTTGAGAATAATATGGAATGTGATGGTAATGCTTCACCTTATGCATCCATGATGCAATGGGGATGTCGTGAGTAGTATTATACAATTGTTGTTGAATCTAGTCTTCCAACTCAAGACTGTTTTTCTATTTGAGTAGCACAATAGTAAAATTAAAATTCAAAACAACATGGTGAACTCTCTTTGGGACTTAGAGGTAATATATAACAATAGTACATATTGAGCCGTATGAATTGAGATAGTTGGATCGGATTATCAATGTTGAGGTAACACCTCAAGAGTATGAAAATATTGAAATGGTTATTTCTCTCTCTATCCTATGATTGATTGTGGCATAGAGAATTTGTTTTTTATCATTGACAACTGTTTTAACATGTTGTGATTAGAAAATAAATAAAGGACTTAACGTTGAAAACTACATTCAAGTATGAAATACAAGAATATAATGACATGTAAGATTTCAGAAGCTTAAAATAAACTTTGAATATACTTTGCTTGCATATTTATGCTTCGAGGGCGAAACCTTATAAGGGGGGAAGAATTGTTATGACCACAACTAAGCTTAATGGGTAAGTTAGGGTTTATGTGGATGACTACATGCTTAGTTATATTGGTCATTGATTAAACATGATTAATGATGATATCTCAATCATGATAAGTTAAACCTAATGAGAACCCCAAGTATGTTATCTCTTTGTATAATTAGGGTTTGAGAAAATATAAACCCTAGCCGGCTGAAATTAGGGTTTTTACCAAATAGGCTCACGTTGGAGAGAATGAGAGAAGTATGCAAAGGAGAATGAAAATGGTTGTTGAAGGATAGGATAGCACGACCATGGTGGGTAGCACGGCCTTGGTGGGTCGTTGGTGGCACGGGCATTCTTGGCCACACGGCCGTTTTGAAAAAAATTGAACTTTTTACCAACTTTTATACTCAAATCTGCTGAAACCAATGCACCACAGACATGGTATATAGAACGGACGTGCTGGGTCCATCTTAGCACAGCCGTGGTAGTTAGCATGGACGTTATGGGGCATTTTCTCTTCAAACGACTGTTCTGCATATTTCTGGATAGTAGTGCACTATTATATTTTTAGTTTTTTTTGGTATTTCCAAATGATTTGAAATTTTAACTGAAGCTTTATAACTCAATTACAAACAACATATAAAATTTTCATAATTTTTGGAGAAGGTTTGATATCTAAAATAGACGAATTATAGTAATATTTTTATGACAGGAAATTCAGCTAAAATAAGAGAAAGTATAGTGAGGGGTCAATGTGCAATTGACCCAAGCAGCTCAAATTCTCTATATGGTAAACCTAACACACTAGAAACTCTCATAATTCGTGATTTATTCCAGAGAAACGAAATCCTAGAGAGAAAGGGAGAGTTAGGGTTTGAGAGGAGAAATTGATGGAGAAGCTGACCTAGGGTTTTGCTGTCTGAGGAATGATGAAATCATGTAAGTTTAGCTTCTTTGCATAGATTTTAATGGTGAATCTTCTCTCACATGTCAAGATTCTATCCCTCCTCTGATTTGATCCAAAATGGTATCAAAACTTTCCCTTTTCTCACTCTTTCTCCATAATCCCTCATTTTTAGGGATTTCGAGTTGAAAGGAAGAATATTTGGGTGAATTGCTAGGGATTTGATATGAGATCGAGATTTTCAGGGATGAGCTACGTTTTTAAGGTGTTTTCACACCTTAGGGTGAGTGGGAACTTCCTTTAAATAATATATTGCATGAAAATTGGTTAAATCATCCATAATCTTTAATTGCTTAGTATGCGACTACAAACCTTGAATTGCCTGTTTGATCTAAGTTGTTGCAAAATGATATGAAATGGATTCTTCCTCTATTTGTTTAAATTTTAGATGTTAAATTTACATTAGAATGTATACAATACATCCTAATGAGAATTCCCTAAGTATTCACAAAGGTTATAAGAGTAAACTGAAATATAGGAAATTTGTTTGTGACTGGAATTGTTGTATAATTAAATAGAGAAATTTGTTTATCTGGATTCCCTTGGTTATGAATGATTGTTTATCTGAATTCATAGTACATATATGTCAGATACTATCTTGGATTTTGTTTAAGGTGAATAGTGTTTGTTTGATATCTCAGTAAAGAGGGTGAAACCCTCGATGCGAGGAAAGTTGGATATTTGCGAATAGATATCGTGAAATCCATTTGAACAAATTTTTCTTGACATGATAGATTTTATTTATTCAATTTTATTATTGATGCATGTTATCTCAGTGAATGGCATGGAAACCCAAATTCAGCTCAGTTCTAAGGTTTCATACATATATTGATTTTATATGATTTGTTGATAGTAGTCTTTATTCAGTGAATGTTTATGTCGTATGAAATCTTTATGGGAGCCATGGGAATAAGTTGTTGCCTAGTGAGAGGTGACAAGATGTGTGATGTCCTTGTAAGCCATGAGAATACTTGTACAACTAGTGAAATGAATACCTTGGTCTAAGGACGTAGAGGTAATTGTAACCTGTTACAGAGGTAACAATGATATGTGATGATCTAAGGGTTTGAATACCCAGATCTAGTAATCGTGATAATGATGTGAAGGGATGAGAATTCCTTGTAATGTGATAAGGGATTGAGATCCCAGGTATCATGTGTTTTAAATATTTGAAAAGTACACGAAAGATGTATTACACCTTTCTTTGTAGTATTTTTGGTGATTAAATGAAACCATAATGGTAGGGTATTCAATGAATCAAATATTGTGATATCAATGTTCTCAATTATTATTAATAATTCTTGTCATGATAAGTAATGAACTCTTAATTGAGTTATGAGATGCACAACTCAAGATTTGGGTTGATATGCACGATTCTAGTGTGTATGTGCCAAGTGGACATGAAATTTGTTTATTTAAGAATTTTAGTCTGCCTGCATGTATAGTATGTTGATTACTCAGTATATTACAGTGTTTTGAATATACTGCTCTGCCAAGTTTAGAATGATTTACATGTTGTATTATAACTTCAAATAAGTAGACATGACACCATAGAGATACCAGAGTCAAGTATAAGTAAGAGAAGGGTACAATGTAGAAAGAGCTTTCTAGGAATAATAAAATGATATACTTAGGAGCCCTGAACACCGTAGAACCCCTATGTGAGGTCTGTGCCTTATGGGTGAAATGATCTAATCCTGGCAACATCTAGTATATGGGGGTCAGAACGTGCTTTCAGGTGGCATGGGGGACGAAGCCCTAGTGGAAGTCTCCTTAAATTATAGTTTGTAGTGCCCAACATCAACCAGAAGTCCTGGTGGCACTAGAGTACAGAAAAGTGAAGAGGTGGCTTGACTCTCTGTCGGTGTGCTCAGGTTAGAGGAGGAGTCCAGTTTAGGCTAGAGTGTCATTTCCCTATTGCAGATCATGAGAGTAGTCAGACTTAGCATTTCCCGGGTGTGTTCGCTAAGTCTTGTACGATGTGATCGTAGTGGACTATGAGTCTTCATATGTAGAGTACACTACATATGATCATGGCATAATAAAATGAATGAGAGTTCAAACAAGTGTGTACAGTTATTCAATTGTTCTTTGTATGTTTATGAATTATTAGTTCTCTTTATGATCAATCAAGCATTTCATATATTGATTCACTCTTATGGATATTTAGAGTATCCTGCCATATTTATGATTGTGAATTATTAGACTCTCTAAAGCTTTCTATTGTTATAATTGATATCAATTGCGCAAAAGTATATATGTAATTATATCAGTGCTTTAGATTGTTTCTTTGAAGTACTCATTCATTGAGCGAGTGGGCTCACCCCTCTACTCAAAATTTTTAGGGATATCACATGGAGTTGAAGAAGGTCATTGCATCAGAGTAGATCGGCCACAACAGTTATGTTTGAGTACAGTTAAGTTTAGTCGGTCCCTGTCACTCTAGGTCCTAGTATAGATGTGAGAGTGTTGTAAGTAATATTTTGTATCTTTGTTTCCTTAATAAGAGAGAATGTATCTGATTTTCATGTCGTATGTACCTGATAATGAATGTATGGATGTGTATCATTTATGTTGAAATAATATTAAAGAAATCAATGACTATATTCCCTTATAAAGTTAGTTTATGTGCTTCAATGTGAGAAAACAAAGAGTTTGAAAAAGAAGAAAAAGTTAATGGTAATCTTTGTATTACGTTAAATCCTCAATTTATGCCCTAATCTCATGATTAATGGTAATTGTGAGATCGGGGTGTAACACTGTGAGTGATAGATATGGGATTTTCCCTCCTACTAGAGTATGATATCTTGGTCACTTGATAAGAGAGACTGAGAAACACATGCAGATGCACATGTGAATCATATATGATATTGAGGTCAAATTATCTTAGAGATTCTTCTCTTGGTTCAAGGAACATGGATTGAACATTGAGAGGATGACCATCCATGCTTCGAGTTCATCTCGAATATTAGTGACAAAGGAATTATACAATCAGTGCAACACCTTACACAGATTGTAGGTTGAAGTTGTTCTCCAACTTTACATTCACTTGGGTAGCACTGATGTGAGACTAGGCACCGCTCCTTGCTTGTGATGTCATAAGCTAGTTATGGACATTCACTGCCAACGTGAAATGAGACTTATAGTGTCACACACATAGGATCCCATCTAGAAGAGGAGTTTATCTTAAATGATGACTAGATTGATTACTAAAGTGTTTAGGTACTTAACTCACACAATAGATCAACTGATTAGTTGACTCCACTGCCAAACGACCATCTCACTGAGTGAGATGTCCATTTGGGCATCCAGACAGATGATTGTTTGGGTTGTTAGGATGATCAGAGTTCGAATTGGCTAAGTCAGGCTCTATGAACCGACCGGTTGAACCGATCGGTTCGGCTCGACTTATCAGACAGGCGTCTGGGTGAGCGAGACAGGTGTCTTGCCTGGGTGAGATGGCTCGGTTGGATCTGAATGAAGTTTCTAGATGTTTCCTGAACTTGTTTCAATTACACATTACTTGGGGTGGAAGGAATTCATATGTGATATTAATTAGAATCAGAATTGCCAAATTCATGTGTGATTGGAAAACTGCCAAACGGCCATTTGGCAGTCTGAGATGACCATATGGGTGTGCCAGATGATCATTTTGGGTGTCACGGGTTGTGAAAGTTCAAGATCTTTTGGTCCCTTCCACTCCTGCACAATCCCGTACATATTGAAAACCCTGGCCCTAACCTCGCCTACAAATAGAGGGATACTGGGGGCTTCCCAGAGCACAACACAGACAACTGAGAATCTATTCCTCTGATAATTGGTGTCCTCTCTGGTTGTGGTAACTGAGAGAGTCCAAGAAAGTTATACCCGACTAGGGAGGGATAGCTACATGAGAGAATAATTGAGGATCGTTTATGTGGGAGAGCAAGTTGGTGACTAGTACACCAACGGGAGGGACAACTCATTCTTGCATGTTTTACTTGAACGACATGAGTTCTAGTTGGTATGTATGGAATACTCTAGAGGTAGGAGTTCTTTAGCTGCTTGTAGGAGGATAATTGCATCCTGTAGTCTGTGACTAGACCACAGGAGCGTTGCAGAAGCTGATCGTGTTCGTTGTTCATGGTGAAGACCAGGAGCCGAACAACCACCGTCTAAGAACAACTAGTTGACAGTTACATTGAAGTGAATTGTTATCATTAGACTTTCTCCAGGCCCAGGTATAACTCGCTAAACCATCCTTCCTATTTCATATTAGTTGACACGATCTTACTATTATGGGAATGTATATAGATAAAAAAAATTCACTGATATACTTTGTGCCTGTATTTCCCAACAACATCCATCATCGACAATCATGGCGTGGTATCCTTATTCACACCCTCCTTTTTCATCTACCTCCCCCCCCCCCCCGTCAGTTGGATGCCAGGGCCAAAGCAAAGGCATAGGACTTCCTATACCAATGTAGTAGTTGGGTAGGGATTACCACATGTACATGGAAAGGTTCACAATGTAGACAAAATCAAAGAAAAAGAGGCATGATTGAATAGTATGAGACCCATATGTCGGCGCTACAGATTAGAAACTGACAAGAAGCCATTGTGCCGAACACGGGAGTTAATCTGATAAACAGGGACAAGTGGATGTGGCAAATATCATCAGCATCGAGTAGACAGTTTTATGGATTTTTCACTGCCCTCATAACCTTCAGATTCTACCTCATTGACAAGGCAAATGACAAGCACTTCTACTGTTAGTTTGACTCAAATTCCTTTGGTCATGGTGATGCAAGTGCTTGTGTATGTCCTATTATAAGTCATGTTTGTTTGTTTCAATTTGCAATGCAATAATGGTTTCAGATAATAATTTGATATCACCTCTTCTATTGACGTGTGAGGATTCCATCAATGTCGGGTTCCAAGTGCATCTCAGTAGTCCTTCATGATGAACAATGGAGGAAAGGACTAACACCTACTGAGCGTGCTAGCATGATAACAAGAAGACATATTAGCAATAATTTTCTGAAATGAGTGTTCAATTTTGTAGATTAGGAATCAACGATCTAAAATTGTCTATTATATGATTTGTTCTTTGGAAGATCTTCAAAGACGATGGACTAAATGACGCATTTGAATTTGTTTAGATTCATATCTTAATATTAGTTATCAAAATTTTGTATGCTCAGTTTGTGTCAGGTTTGTATCTTTTTTATTAGGTTAGTATGGGTCGGTTCATAGCTCCTACTTTTAGAAACTAGTATATTTTGTGTGCGATTAAGGTCATGAACAATTCAAGTTGGGTAAAGTTTGAGTGTAGGTTAGGTGAAATTGAATTCATATTTTAGGAGGCCATAGTCTTCATATGTATAAACATCACAATATGTGTGTCTCCGTGAGTTAGATATGTAGAGTTGTCAACGAGACGTCTAAACACATGAACTAGGTATCATCTAACTTTTAAAGAACTTCTCCCAGACTGTAGTTTTAAAAAGTAAAGTTAGTTACTTTTCCATCCTAGTCGGTTTTGAGTTTGTATAAATTTGAGTATGTGCCACTTATTTGTACGTCTAGTTATAATTCAATCACTCTGAAATTACAATCCACACATAGAAACACACTTATATCTGATTATACTTCTTTTGTAACATACATTTTATTACTATCAGTAATATATTTGTTACTTTTTAAGACTCAAATTTACTTTTTGTGACAAATAATTACTTTCCATACTAAAAAGTTACTTTCTATATCGAATAATTACTTTATCTTGGACTTTTGCTATTCATTGTTGTGGTTGTATTCATTTTCGTTTCATATATTCTTTTACTTTTTGGTTACTAATTTGTATGTGTCATTAGGATTATATCACACTAAAATTATACTTCATATGCACAACATTATACTTAACTATTAATATATATTTAGTATACAAAATACATCTAGCATTCAAAATGTTACTTTATATGATCGAATGCTACTTTTAGTATAAAATAATTACTTTCTATGATCAAGTTTTACTTTCTATATATTTCCTACTACCGAGGAAGTTACTCCGTAAATCGCAAAGTTACTTTTTGTATTAAATAATTACAATTCATATCATATAATTACTTTTTGTTAATCTTATGTTATTCATGAAGCCGGTGATTTGGTTGTATGACTGGAAATCTTGCACTTATCGCATCATGCACATAAACACAGACTCTAGCCTTAGTTGACACGGCAAGCCGTAGGCACTAACATTGTGATTGTGGCTTTGGGGTAAGGATGAGACCCGAACCTCTTAAATGGACATATTTATTTATTGAATTAGCTTAGCAACATGCGTATTTTACTCTTTGAAATTGATGTGTTATTATTGACTTAATGGCTTTTCATCATTTGGAACCTCCGGTCCCAGCCAGACCTCTGCGCCTAGACCTGCGACTTAACTGTTGGTTATGTGGAAGTGGGAGATCTTCTCTGGTTCGTCGTAGTACTACGTAGACAGGAGATTCTCCACTTCAAGTCTTGACAACACGAACGTCATCGCTCGTACCAACTCTACAGTTACAAAATGAAAGCTCAACAAATATTATGAGAAATGCTACAGATAACATAAGCTGGATCAGAAATGAGACCCCATTTGTCTCCTTACATACATAAAAACAAAAATGGATGAGAAAAATAATTATTCCTCTTCCATTTTTGTTGTTATCCATGCAATATGACAAATGAGGTTCCATTTCTGGTTCAGTTTCTGGTATGTATAGCAAACTTCAAATATTATAGTGCCATTGACATACTATAGTGCCATTGACGATTCTGATATTGTCATGTCCGGTACGGGTGTTCAGGAGTCACTTCCTACTAGCGTTTTATTAGTCAAGTAATCAAGGTATGTTGCTTTGTTCATCAATAGTAAATTAGGTGGTAGAAAACAATAAGTATAATGAGCTTCTGTTCCGGAAGTGCATGTGAAACGTGACATAGATAAATTGGCTCATTGTTTTATTTTGTTATAGAATATGCTTGTCAACTGACATGTTGTATATTAAATTATTAATATTAGATTGTTAAAAGAAAGTTTTAAAGTATATTTAATTTTGATTAATAAACTAAAGATGAGATCATATCTAGACATGGGAGGTGGAGAACTACCAACAGAAAAACTATTGCTACCGCCATTGGCAATGTTATATCTTTTTTCTCTAATTTGGATTGTTTATTACATTAAATAGTCGATTTGTTACTTTTGATGATCTAGTATTACTTCGTGTGCCAAATACTTACTTTTCTTCATACAAAAGTCATAATCAGAATGGTGTTGTATTATATTATATAAAGCTATGTCACAGACATTTCATGGATCACTTTATGTACAAGCACCTAGTTATATTTTTGACATATTCAATGGGCCTACATAATAAACCTAAGAGAGAAGATGGGCAACTCGTGAAGTCCCAAGCATAAAGAAATTATCCCTTCCATACATTCCAGCAATGACATGAGATTATTTGCACTTTATAAGACAATAATGTAACAAAAATCATTGTATATGTCACAACGAGTCCATTTAGTCTGCAGCTTCCTTCCTCCCCTCGTTCTGTTCCTTTTCGTTCTCCCCATCCCTTGGGGCCAATTGATTGCATGAGTCAGGTTTTAATATAAGTTTTTATCCAGCAATACATACATTCATCTGACATCATCCCGTATTCTCTCCCAATTCCCGCTCCTTCATCTTCATGTCCATGCTTCAGATTGTTAATCTTCTTTAATAACACATCTAAGAGCTCGTCTGGTTCTTCGTAAAACCAATTCTTATTGTGAGTTCTAAAACAGGAAGTCTAATGCTGCGACTTTTAAGTCCAACAGCAACGTCTGGTTCAGTGTAAAACTAAGAGATCTATTCTGTTTTCTTAGTTTGGTACTGTGTTGTTACTAGTTGTATTCACGGTGAACACCTATTTTCTTTCAAATGAAATTGTAATAGCCAGTGATGTATATAGATAATAGTCGGTGACGTATAGCAGAAGCAAAATCACTTGGAGTCGAATAATAGCTGACTGCTGTAGACGTAGGTAAAAAAGTGAACGACAAGGCCAAGAAAATGAACCGCACACATATTGGTAGGGTTGTCAATGGGTAAGGGTAAACTCGTTTACCATTTACCCATACCATATAGGGGAAGGGTAAGGGTAAAAGATTTTCTTACCCTTTACCCGCCTACCCGCTACCTTAGTGGGTAAGGGTAAGGGTAAGCCATTACCCATACCCTCTAACCCGCTACCCACCAATATTTATGTATAATATATTGAATGTATGGTCATATGTTGTTTGAATCTATGTAATATTTAATTTTATTGGGTCATCATTTTAAATAATACATGATATTCTTTCTACTTCTTATATAGTTAACTTGGTTGTGTATGCAACACAGTTTTGGAGGTGCAACACACATGTATATATGTAGTCTATGTTCCATTAAATTATTTGTGGTGTCAGGAAAATATGTATATAATAACAAGATTTAATCTTTAATGTATCATTTAATACATATGTGAGGTAGTGTTATCTATTTTATTTGTGCTTTATTTTTTTTTGGATGCTACAACATTTTAGAGGGTATAAGATATGCATGTTTCTAAGAATAACTCTCTATGACATATTGTCATTTAATATCATTTTAACGTAGAAGTCTTAATCTACTAGGAATAATTTATTTTTTCACACACCAATGTTAGGGTACTACCATTTGTACATGCATTCAATACAACAATTGTAGAATATTACTTAGAAACATTTTGGATATTTAAAATCCATTATGGAACATCTTGATATTTCACTCAAATAAATGAATGTACTAGCTAGACCATTATTGTTAATATAACTACAAATTTGAAGATGACATATAAATTCCCCACTTAACCCTTACCCTCCCCATTTACCCTGTGGGTAAGAGGGTAAGGGTAAGGGGAGGGTAAGGATATTGGTGGAGTGGAGAATTACCCATACCCTTACCCGCCAGACTTGGTGGGTAAGAGTAAGGATAAGACCTTACCCTCCCCATTGACAGCCCTACATATGGGGAGGGTAAGGTCCTACATCTTTGAACACACTGTGCAGTTTGAGTTCCTACCGGTTTGTTGGAAGCACACAGTACCAAACGGTTGGAGTTGAAAAATACCTCGAGTTGTAACTGCAATACTTGCAATGCAGCCCAACTAAATTAGCCCTAAGCTCCTCCATGACAGGACAAAACGGAACAAGAAAAGTTGGTGGTTGGCCTACTCCAACGTCGGATCCTAATTATCCGACTTTCTTCTCTTCATTAAAGAAACGGATTGCTGGATCCATCCCACACCGAATTCTCTCCAATACTGCAATCGACAT
Organism: Alisma plantago-aquatica; assembly: GCA_963693085.1. Lineage (NCBI taxonomy): Eukaryota > Viridiplantae > Streptophyta > Magnoliopsida > Alismatales > Alismataceae > Alisma > Alisma plantago-aquatica. The sequence goes on from OY856411.1 coordinate 1,099,707,593, forward strand.
TAGTGCAAGCGGCCTCGACCGCAATGTCAACGACGATCGGACGACGATGACCTATCGTGCTTCAACGACTATGGAGAAAAGCTTCAGGACACCCACCTCCTTTTCATCGTCAATCCCATACTTCTCGCTGTGCTCCCAAAGGACTGGGACCACCAGTAACTCCACAATACTTTTGGCATTGAGATGCTCGCTGGATCATGTTGTCACACCTGGACTATAGGCAACAACGGCGACCAGCGGGATTCAACCAAAATAGACCTCGTCGTCATCATTGTACACCAGTTGCCTCGCCCCAAGTGCCAACCAAGGGAAGGGGGGTCGAAGATGCTAGGATAACTTGGAGATAGAGTACATTTTAGTTGATACCGATCTTGTCGTCTCTTTGCCGTCAGATTGTTAGACGGAGCTGAAACAGAGT
>OY856411.1:1099713010-1099785510 GCA_963693085.1 Alisma plantago-aquatica
TGAGACTGAATTAGTGAATATTTACAGCATCTTTGGACATCTGTCCTCTTTTTTGTTTGTTGTTTGTTGCATTTTGGGACTTAATTAGTTATGTTTATAGTATTTTTGGATATATGCCCTCTATTTTATTTATTATTCATTGCATTTTGGACATAATTAGAGAATGTTTACAGTAGTTTTGGACATCTGGCCTCTTTTTTGTTTGTTGTTCATTGCATTTTGGGACTAAATTAGTGAATGTTTACAGTAGTTTTGGATATCTGTCCCCTTTTTTATTTGTTGTTCATTTGCATTTTGGGACTGAATTAGTGAATGTTTACAATATTTTTGGACTTCTCTATTGATGTCGATGACATGACCAATATAGATTGGTTAGCTTATGAGAACCCAATTGAAGGAGCTAAGGATATATGTGCCATGGTAAATGCTCATTACGAAGTTTAAATATGTATATCCATTAAATTTATTTGTGGCTTTGTTAGTAAGCATTTTTTTCTCTTGTTTTCTTAGGGTGATGAACCACTTGAACTTCATGACGATTAAATGGATGATGATGAGAGGGTTGAAGTAGAATCTAATCTAGATCCTTATATAGGCTTTCAATTTGAGTCCCTTGAAAAGGCAGAAAAGCTTTATAACCAGCATGCTTATAAGGTTGGGTTCAACATTCGTAAGGGGAGTCAATATGATTCTGCCAAAACAGAACATGTTACTGGTAGAGTATGTGTATGTTCAATGGAAGGTTTGTAAAAAATAAAGAAGAAAGGTGATGATGGTGGAAAGGGTACTCTAAAAAAAGATATTACATCTGCACGAATAGGTTGTAAGGCTTGAATGTTGGTGAAGTAAGAAGAGGACACCAAGTGGGTGGTCGCAAGTTTTGAGAAAGAACACAACCATGACATCACTCGAAGTCCATCTATGAAGTAGTTTCATCGGTCACATCAACATATGTGAATAGAGGTTTGGGAATTAGTTCGTTCTATGCATGACTAGAATATTTCTAGTGCTTAGATTATGTCTCCCATAGCTAGTCAGCGTGGTGGCATTTGTAGTGTGAGTTTCATTAGAAAGGACCTAAGCAAATGTGCTTGTATCCTTGAGAAGGAAATATATATGTGTTGATGTTTCTTTTACCTTGGAGCATTTCAGAAAAATGCAAGCAATTAATCCGTTATTTTATTATTCAATTGAATTTGATAAGGAAGGATGTGCATGTAATATCTTCTAGGTGGATGCTAAGTCAAAGATGGAATATCAAACATTTAGTGATGTGATTACATTTGACACCACTTATATGACTAACATGTACAACATGCCATTTGCACCATTCATAGGTGTGAACCACCACAAGAAATCAACTTTATTTGGGTGTCCATTGCTACATGATGAGACAACTTATCATTTTATTTAGATGTTCCAAAAAATTTAAGATGCCATGTATTGAAAACACCCTAAAGCAATAATAATTGATCAAGATACAACAACGAGGAAGGCGATTCACATAGTTTTTCCTGATGTAGCTCATCGATGTTGTCAATGGCATATCATGAGAAAAACACGTGACCATCTTGGTGTAATATATGGGACAGTTGTTGGTTTTGGTAAAGAATTTCATTGTTGCATAAACATGTCTGTCACTATTGAAGAGTTTAAGGATAGATGGCAGAGATTGATATGCACATTTACCTTTGGTGACAATGCACATTTGTGTTTGTTGTGGAGTATTAGAGATCAATGGATTCCTATTCACTTCAGGGGTACTTTTTTGCCAACATGTCAACCACACAACAGAGTGAGAGCATGAATACTATCTCTAAAGACCATGCCAACAATCATTTACCACTTTTTAAATTTGTATAAGCATATGAAAAGGTGGTAGACTATCGATATGACAAAGAAGATGAGGAGGACTACATAACCAAAAAATGGAGCACCCACTCTTTGGTCGCTTGAACCATTTGAGAAGCATGCAAGGAATGTATACACAAGAATAATTTACAAAGACTTTCATATACAAATGAAGAAGACAACTAGCTATGACATAGAATAAGTGATGAAGGACTCCTTGTATCACATTAAATATATCTCTGAAGAGGAGAATCACTTAACAGCAAGGAAGTAGTACAAGGTGACCTTGAAAAGAGAATCAGATGAAATATCTTGTGATTGCAAACATTTCTTGTTTAATGACATTCTATGTTGTCATGCTCTCAATGTATTATTATTTCTTAATTTTTATAAGATTCCACCATAATATTTCTTGGAGTGTTGGACAATTAATGCAATAATAAACAACAAGGATGCTCATGTTCAAGAAACTCAACTAGATATGGGAGATAGTACCATGTTGAGTAGGTATAACACCCTGTGTAGATCAACCATGCGATCGGTTGTCTTAGCTTCTAAAGAAAAAATACTTACATGGTTTTGCAAAAGATGTTACAAAATTCATATGATAAAGTGGTTAAAATGCAGCAAAGAGTGGATTAAGTTTCTATAGATGAAAGGATACCCTCATCCCAGACTTATGTTCCTACTTAGGGGAGTCAATATGTGCCATTTCTTGTAGAAGCACATGACCAAATCAATGAAAAAGATCTTATAACATCACAGTGTAAAGGAGCTAGAAAACCACAAGGGTTCAAACCACCTTCTGAAATGAAAGCAAAGAATCAAAGAACATGTAGTGCATGCAATGCAAAAGGTCATAATAGTCGGACATGCAAGCATGGGATAATACTACCGACTAATTTATTCCATTTAGTAAGTACATCATCTCAAATACATTTTTTTGGTTGGTTGGCAGGGAAACAAGGATGCATCAACCTCATATGGAATCGAAGAAGAAGTTGAAGAGTCAAGCGAAGACTAATTAAACAATGTTATTTCTGTGTATCCATGTACATTTGTGTACACTTGAGCAGTAATTTAATGGTTGATGTCACATTTTCAACATGGTGGTTATTCAAATGTGATCAATTCAGTCTGTAACATTTATGACAATGTTATTTGTTCAATTGACTTAGTGTTTACCATGTGCTTGTTTCAATGTGTCCTATTCTTTGTTCGATTTATTCAATGCTTACAATGTTCAATTTATTAAGTGGGTACAATTGGTTATTATTGGTTCAGTACTTGATAGGTCGTCCAAGATTAACTTTAAATTCATATTTAAATGGATATTGGTTCACTCCTGGAAAACCCTTGTTGATGTTGGTTCAGTGCTTGACAACCCTACATTATTTCTAACAGGACGTATTGGCTCATGTGTGTATGATGATCTACTTATTATTGGTAGCACTGAGTTATTTCTCATCCCATTGTTGGATCAGGTGTGGCACATTTTCCTACCTTATTGGTAGCATGTTTAATAAGATACAACCTGAAGTCTGAATGCTTAGGTTGTTTGAACATGTTGGATTGAATATTAACTTGAATACAAATTTTTGAATACTTAAGTTTGTTTTTTGAAATAAGCATGCACTGTGGGGCTTGTATCTGATCTGAAACAACCAGTGCTTAAGATTATTACATCAACATCATACTGATTAAGCATGTCATGCATACCTAGATGAGCATTCATATCATCAAAGAGAAGAGGGATTTGTATAAATATATAGTTGTTTCACAGAATGATGTGAATCTTGTTAAACATACAAAGATTTCCAAATAGGACACAAATAGTTTCTTCATTATTGCACAAAATATGTATAGTTTCGAAAATAGGAACATCTATCTCCTGAAGAGTAGATTTCACTAGTTGTAACTCAAAGCAAGCACGAGTCATAATCCGCATGCCATGTCCAAGTGGACATTATAATAGAATCCAGACATTGTCAGAAGGCTATAGTCTGAGTATGACTAGGGTGTTGGAGGGATAGGAGAGTGAATTTTGTTTAAAAGCTCAACAACATACTAAATTCACACCAACATCATACTGAATTGCACCAAGTGCACCAACTAACACTGCTACAGAAGACGTCTTTGGCGTCGGTTGTTTAACCCCTTTTAGCGACGGTTCTCAAGCGACGCCTATGTGGGTATCGCTAAAGGTCAATCTCTTCGGCGTCGGTTGTACAACCGATGCCAAAAGACTTCGCGCCACCGAAAACGCACTAGCAGGGCAACTATAGGCGTTGGTTAGGTTTTGTAAGCCGACGCCAAAAGGGTTCACGCCACAAAAAGGGCGGCATCTATGACACTTTCAGTGTCGGTTTACCGAACAAAACCGACGCCATATTCCCCAGACGCCACGGTCGTGCTTCCCTGCACAGCCGTGTTTAGTACTATCGGCGTCGGTTTTGTATAAATAACTGACACCATTTTCCACCACGACCGTGCTTTCCTACACGGTCGGGTTATTTGTCACATTAGGCGGTGGTTTTATACAATAACCGACGTTGTAATTCTTTGATGACGGTTTTCTATAAATAACTGGCGCCTTAGTTTTAATTTTTTTTTTTCTTATCAGTTTGCAGGCCTGCTGTGGCTGGTCAGTAGGATGAGGACCTACAGTTTAGTTTTCTGAACTGTAGGTTTACGACATCCATTGATATCAGCCAACAAACAGGCCACAAACCTGCAAAATAAAAAAAATATACTTTTCACACAAATAGATACATTGATACATTCAGACTTCAATTCTCACATTCACACATGTAGAAACATTCAAATACATCTATAAACATTCAGATATGTATAAACATTCAGATTCATATAACAAAATACATCTATATTCGCCAAAGGTTATATAGATATATAGGTAGCAAGCCATGAAACAGCAAAAGAAGCCACAATGAAGAGAAGCAGGATACAGATACAATACATAAAGTGCAGCACGCACAAGTGCTTCAGATTCATATAACAACATGACAAACTAACACATATATAGTGCATAACAACAGCAACGCCAAATTTACATACAACACTAGCTTAGTACATATATAGTGGGACTAAGGTGACGATCCCATCTGCTAAAATAGGTTATCGACAACTACATGTTACGACTGGGAGGTCGTGATTCAGCAACTGTATGCATTAGCAGGAGGACAAACAAATTTCACCACAAACGGTGAAATCTGTTTGTCCTCCTACTAATGCATAAGGTTGCTGAATCACGACCTCCCAGTCATAACATGTAGTTGTCGGTAACCGATTTTAGCAGGTGGAATCGTCATCTTAGTCCCACTATATATGTACTAAGCTAGCATTGTATGTAAATTCGGTGTTGTTGTTGTTATGCACTATATATGTGTTAGTCTGTCATGTTGTTATATGAATCTGAATCACGTGTGCGTGCTGCACTTTATGTATTGTATTTGTATCCTGCTTCTCTTCATTATGGCTTCTTTTGTTGTTTCATGGCTTGCTGCCTATATATCTATATAACCTATGGCGAACGCCTGCATATCCTACAAAGCTATGTCATGGCCGTCCTGCATAGCCTGTAGTCTTTGGCGAACGCCTGCATATCCTCTTGGACCCATTGTGTGGTCGTAACATGTAGTTGTCATTGAGCATCGTTGATAGCCTAGTTAGTTAGCACATTGATTTGGTTAGTAACAATAAAGGTTAATCTTGAATAGGTGAATACATAAAAATGTATATTAATTAAATTGAGAGTGGCGCTTAATACCTTGAATCCATATGTTTTTCTTTGGGTAACAAACTCCTCCCAGTCTTTGGGGTCCAAGTAGTTCCATTGTTGTGTGTCTTCCTTCTTCCTATATTTATTTTTCAAAGAGAATACAAACAAAAATTATTAGTGTGGAGTTAGTGAAATACTGATCAATGTCTAGAATTGGAATCAATCAAGAACCTATTCTCAGCATCGTGTATGTAATCTCGGGTGAGATTGGTCCTATAGTTCCTTAGCACCCTCCCACAATGTTTAGCATTTGTATTAACTAGAAGATAATGAAACATCAAATCAGAAAATGATATTGATATTAAAAAATCAAACATTTAGCTTCAATAAAAAATATAAACATGCATGCCTCTAAAATTGTGATCTTTTATCAATTAACAATCCTTCATTGTGATCTCCGCGCACATATAAGTCATCATTAGCTTCAATATTTTGTGGAGTTGGCAACCCAACTGAGAATGGACTGGAGTCATCATATTTATCATAGTACTCTTCTTCATCTATAGGATCTTCAATGAACTATCTTTTACCATGAAGAACAACCGACCATTTATCATTTGCAGGATCATCGATATAGAATATTTGTTTCACCTGGGATGCCAATATGAATGGTTCACCCTTGTCTCCAATCTTTTCAAAGTTCACTAAAGTGAAACCCAATTCATCCACTATAACTCCTTTGGTGTTATCAACCCAATTACATTTAAAGAGCGGAATTCTGAAATCTATGTAGTCAAATTCCCAGATGTCTTCACTGACACCGTAATATGACATTTTAGCTTCACGTGGACTCTTATCCTTTGCACTTGCAAAATACACAGTTGACGCTTGAAGAGTGACCCCACTGTTTTGGACGACACTCTTATCATCTTAGCACTTTGTGTAATATGTGAACCCATTTATTTCAAACCCTTCATAAGACATAACATTCAGTTTTGGTTTAAAGGCGAGGCATTTGATAGTTTCCGTAATATCATTTGGTGTTTTAGATAGTTGATTTAAGACTTTATCTTCAAACCACTTAGTAAAAGTCTTATTATGCTCTCTAGCAAGCCACATTGAACTTGCTCGAGGATATTTTCTCTTGATGAAATTGGTATGTTCCTCGATATAAACATTCACTTCGTCCATGTTGTGTAAAATATACAAGTGACCTTGTTCCAACTGCTCATGGCTGATTACTTTCACCCGTGATCCCAAAATTCCTTTGCCCTCCTCACTATTCTTGTCATTAACAGGAGTGTTATTACCACTCAGAAAGTCATTGCAAAAATCCATAACCTCTCTCGCCACATAACCTTCAATAATACTCCCTTCAGGCCGATAACAGTTTCGAACATCACCTTTAAAAATGCTCATGTATCGTTCAAAGGGATACATCCAATGCAAGAAAACTGGTCCCAACATTTTCACTTCCCTAGTCAAGTGGACAACAAGATGTACCATGATATCAAAGAATGAAGGAGGGAAATACATCTCAAGCTGACATAGGGTAACAACCACTTCTCTTTGCAAATTATCGAGAGTATCAGGGTCAATAACTTTGCTGCATAGACTGTTGAAAAAGAAACAAAGTCTGGTGATTGCAAATCTTACATGCTTCAGCAATATAGATCGAATTCCCACGGGCAATATTTGTTGCATTAGAGTGTGACAATCATGAGATTTAAGACCTATCAACTTTAGATCTTTCATTGATACTAATCTACGGATGTTAGATGAGTAACCCTGTGGCACCTTAACATTTACCAAGCATTCACAAAAGGCTTTCTTCTCCTTTCTAGACAACGTGTAACAAGTGGGAGGTAAGTATGTTCTTTTATTACCCATTTCACATAATTCTGTTAATTCTGACCTTATTCCCATTTCACGTAGGTCCAGTCTGGATTTTATCCCATCTTTAGTCTTACCTGGTATATTTAACAGAGTACCAATGATGCTATCACAGACATTTTTCTCAACGTGCATTACATCGATACAATGTCTGACTGTTAAAGAACTCCAATAAGGAAGATCCCAAAATATTGACTTCTTCTTGAATGAAGAATTGTCACTCCGTGTGGCCATACTACATTGTGATTTCTTACCAAATTCATTGACAATGCATTTTACTCTTTCATAAACAACATCCCCTGGTATAGGTTTAGGTGCACTCCGTTCATCATTCCATCCATTGAATGCTTTGCGCTTCCTACGATACGGATGGAATTTTGAAAGAAACCTTCGATGACCAAGATATACAGTCTTGCCGCCATGTTTTAGTCTTATTGAATCAGTGTTTTCTTCACATATAGGACACGCTTTAGCTCCTTTGACACTATATCCAGACAAATTCATGTATGCTGGAAAGTCATTAATAGTGCAAAACAACATAGTGTGCAAACGAAATGTCTCTCTTCTTGAAGTATCATAGGTCATCACACCTTCAGCCCAAAGTTTCTTTAAGTCATCAATCAGAGGTTCAAGATAAACATCGATATCATTTCCGGGTTGTTTAGGGCCCGATATCAACAACGACAACATAACGTACTTATTTTTCATACACATTAAGGGAGGAAGATTATATATAACAAGCATGACTGGCTAAGTGCTATGTTGGTCGCTCAATGTCCCGTACAGATTCATCCCATCTGTACAAAGCCCAAGTCTTAGATTCCTATATTCTTCACCAAATTTGGGGTACAATAGATCAATCTTCTTCCAATGTGGGGAATCAGACGCATGTCGTAGGATCCCATCATTATTTTTCTTAACATCTGCATGCCACCTCAAATTTTTCGCATCTTTCAGATTTGTAAACAAGCGTTGAAACTGTGATATTATAGGTAGATACCGCATCACCTTGGCAAGAGAACCAGTTTTGGACTCCCCCGAAGTCGTCAATTTATTACCGTGACGCACCACATTTTGGACAATCTTTCAAATCCACATAGTCCTTTTGAAATAATACACAATCATTCGGGCATGCGTGTATCTTCTTGGCCTCCATTCCCATTGGGCACAACATTTTTTTTACCCGGTATGTTGAGATTGGCAGCTCGTTTCCTTCAAGAAGCATTTCTTTCAACAAAGTCAACAATGAAGTGAAGCTTTTGTCACTCTATCTATTGTTAGCTTTCAACTTATACAATCTCAACACAGCACTAAGCTTCGTAAACTTAGCACAACATGTGTATAACGGTATCTCAGCATCATGCACAATCTTTGTAAAGATAGGAGGTGGATCGGTGTGCTCTACCCTACAACTATCCAGCATCGCATCAAAGATGTCTACTGGAACTCATTCGTTCACATCTACATCATCGGAGGCAATTTCTTCTTCCACCCAAGCACTGCTATCGACATCCACTGATTTCGAGTTTGAAATCTCTCCATGCAAGTGTCATTCTGTATAGCCTTGTACAATCCTGTTGCACATGACATGACTTTTGATTTCGTCACCAGTGCTGACTTTCAAGTTGTTACCGCAATGCCTACATGGACAATACAACCTATATCCAGGTTCTTTCCTATGTTCCTCGACAAATCTAATAAACTGATCAAGACCAGATATAAACTCTGGGGTGCAGCGATTGTGAATGGACATCCATGATCTATCCATTCTATGATCAAAGAGAAAATAAGTATATATTAGGACAAGATTAGGGTCTACGGTTAAAAAATACATGTGATGTCATTCTTATATATAATAAATGTATACCACCTATCCCATCCTTGAACACCTAATCTAACTAGTAAGTGTATAATGTGCATTGGGTTTTCGAGAAAATTTCGGCAGCATTTCCCCGCTGTTCTCTAAGTACATATGCACTTAGAGAACAAACGGGGAAATGCTGCTGAAATTTTCTCAAAAACCCAATACACATTATACACTTACATCCTAAGTGAGATTAGGTGTTCAAGAACAGTCCCAAACTGGGGACTATCCAAGATTTACTCCTAATGAGTAAATCTTGGATGGGTTTCTAGGGCAACAAAATCATATCATTAAGAGAATGGTTTCATGTTAGGTCATCATAGGTCATAATAATCCACTAGAATGGGCATAAGAGTATTAGATCTTGATTCTAGAGTGTACAAGACATAACAGTGACTACTGATTTTGTGGGGTGATATCATTTCATAGGATTTATAAATTCAAATTTAACAAGTGTATAAGTTGCATCATTTTAATACTCTAAAGGTGACTAGTGGGTCATAGCACATAAAAGATGGCATTACAAGGAATGTAAGCAAGCTAGATCAATTAACACTCATCTCAAGGAAACATTAGTTACTGAGGGGACCAGGACTAACATGATTAGCTCAATTTGAGTGATTTTATGTTAGCAAATAATTCAATGAATTGGAACAATGAAATAAAAAATTGAGTGATTTGTTGATGTTTTTCTTGGGCTATATAATGAGGTTAAATTCAGAAGTAGATTTGGTGAACACAGAAGTTTCATTTTTCACTAGTTTTGGGCAACAATTAGAAGTATATTGTTGTACATAACACAAGAGAGATAATACATGTATTATAATGAAGAATAAACAACAAAGAATAGTTATCCCAAAATAGTGACAGAGAAGGGATTTATGGGGCTACCACATTGAAAGAAAGCATATTAATTGTGCATAACACAATCTGATCAGCAACAAAAAAGGTTGAATCAATCCTAATTTAGTCCACATGGGTTACTCATCCATTGAAAACCACAAAAGATAAACACAATACAAATGAACATAATTTAAGTATCCAATATGCATACAAAAAATTGTAACCAATATCAGTTTCGTTTGACTAAAACCCAATGTGGATTGTATTCCAATATGGATAAAAACAAATCTCAGAACTATAATATGTATACTGTAATAAAGAATAAATGACAAAGAATAGAGATCCCGGAAGAGTGACAACAATGGGATGGGAAAATGTAGCAAATCCAGAATTGAGATTTATGGGGATAACACATTCAGCAAAAGCACATTAACACAATTTGATCAAAACTTACAAAAAAGTAGAAATCGTCATAGTTCAGTTATCATGGGACACTTATGACTAGAAAACAACAAAACATAAACACATCAAAATTGTATATAACCAAGCACCCAACATGCATACAAAACAATTATCAAGATCAGAATCGATAATTCAGTATGGATAAAAATAAATCTTAGTGCTATGATACATGTAATATGATGAAGAATAGAAAACAAAGAATAGATATACCAGGGTAGTGAAAAAAAGAGATGGGAACAATTAGTGAACCCAAATTTGAGATTTATATGTCTAAGACGTTCAACAAAAGCACGTTGGTTGGACATAACACAATCAGATCAACCTAAATAAAAAGAAAAAAAAATTTTATTCAGCCGTCATGTGCCGATCATCAATGAAAAATTGCAAATGATAAATACAAAACAAGTGGATGTCATCTAAGGCCTATATGCATGCCAAAATTGTAAACAAGATCAGAAATGATAGACTAAAATCCAATTTGGTTTATAATCCAATATGTATGAAAACAAATCTCATGTCTTAATGCATGTACTAAAATGAGGAACAAACAACAAAGATTAGCTACCCTAGAATAGTGACAACAAAGGAGTGGGAGAATGTAATAAACCCACATTCAACAAAATCACATTAGTTGGACATAACACAATGTAATCAACACGAACAAAACACCAGATGCAATCCTGATTCAATAATCATGGGTGACTAATAATTGGAAAACCACAAATGCTAAACACAAAGCAACTACACATAATTTAAGTATACTATATGCATATATAAATTCTAATCAAGATCAAAATCAATAGAAAAAAACCCAATATAGTTTGCGATCCAATATGTATGAAAACAAATCTCAAATCTATTATACATATATTATAACAAAGAGTAGACAATATAGAGTGTCTATACCAAGAAAATGACATCAAAGGAATACGAGATTTTAGAAACCCAAAAATGAGATTTATAATAGAATTTGATCAACACAAACAAAAAAGTAGAACTAGTTCTAACAACCATCATGGGACAATCATCAATGAAAAACTATGGGATATACATGTTCCAAGTGAGATGATTTTGGTGGTGTATGTATACAATTAATTTTCCACAACAACTATGGGATATACATGTAAAAGTTAGTGTCAGAGTCGAGGATGATTGTCCTGGATCTCATCATGGGCCACTCATCAACGAAAAACCACAAATAATGAACATATATAATTATCATATGCATACATATACTATAATTGAGTGTGGATGAAAACAAACCCAAGAGAGATAGTACATGTATGATAATGCAGAATAAACAACAAAGAATAGTTATCCATTTATGGGACTACCACATTGAAAGAAATTCGTAAACCACTAAATTGAGATTTATGGGGCTACCACATTGAAAGAAAGCATATTAGTTGTATTCCTTAAAAAAATATGTTCCGACAAGGCCAATGTCGATAACAACCAATTGGACCATACATAATATCCCATTAGAGCGGAGATAACAACCAATTGGACCAGATAACAACTCAAATTGGACTAGAGATAGCCAATTGGACCATAAATAACAAGCAATTGGACCATAGATAACAACCTAGTATATTTCTCAAATTGGTTCCAATAAGACTAATGGGTTTTTATCTTTGGTCCAGTGGTTGTTATCTCTAGTCCAATTCGAATTTTTGTCTTTGGTCTAATTAGTTGTTATCTCTGATCCAGTTGGTTGTCATCTCTAGTTCAATACGAGTTGTTATCTCTGATTCAATTGGTTTTTATCTATGGTCTAATTGGATGTTATCTCTAGTCCAATTTATTATTATCTCCAATCCAATTGATGTTATCTCTAATTCGATCTGAGTTATTGTCTCTAATTCCAATCAGATGAGAGATACCATTCAATTGGACCAAAGATAACAACTCAAATTGGACCAGAGATAACAATCGATATAGAAACACAACAGGCCATATGTAATGGAAAATTAGATCAGAGATAACACAAATTGGACCAAATATAATAACAAATTGGACCGGAGATAACAACTAAAATTTAAAAACTAAGGAATAATGATACCAAAACATGTCTTTGTGAAGAGTGAAATGAGGACCAGAGACAATAACACAACAGACCATATATAACGATAAATTTCTTAGAGATAACAATAAAGCAGATCAACAATAACAAAACATCCCTTGTGATGAGTAATACGAAGAGGACAGAGAAGGAAAAAATATTAGAACAAAGATAATAATAAAATAGACCAGATATAACAACAAATTAGATCGGAGGCACCATTGAGTAAACTCTAATGATGCGACCAGAGAGGGATCCAACATCTCTCTAGAAAGAGGGCTCCAACATCTCTCAAAATAATTTAGAGTGAGATACCATTGATCTCAAGGCACTATTCTCACATGCATAATAGATGCAAACTTTTAAAATATTTGATATGTCGTAGGTGAAACAAACCACGTCAGCAACACGATATCTAACTTCAACAGATCAACGTCTTCCCTTATGTTCAAACAAAAACATTTTTAGCATAACCCATTTGTCCACCACCATCAGTTTCGGAACAAATAGATTGCACACATACTACAAAGACTACGGTGGCCACATTCAAGATGTAGACACTTGGGAACATCCTCTGAGATCGGTTCACTATGCTCAGATTGTGTCGTCAGTGGTATATTGATATACATTAACTTCACATGCAACAACAATTAAATCCCCACAACATTTACTATACAACCACCCACCACTACACGACTGTATTACTTCTCAACAAACATAGACACATTTTTACATTCAGCATAGCTACATGCCCTTCTTCAACAACCATCTACATTTCTTCTTTGAGATCCCCACGTTACTATCCAACATATTGCATACAACAATCCACTAGTTTTCTATTCCCCACCCACCTAACCATGACACACCTAAATATATACCTCGACAACAAAATGATCAAATCCATACTCCTACTGAGAGCATGTAGATATTTCAAGATGGAGATCACATATGACATCATCAACTTCTACATGGGAATCACTATCTTCCCAGTCAACTTCTACCTAACGAGAAAGGGTTTTCTCCAATCAACCTGAGGATGAAGAGACATACTGATTTCCCTAAACTTATGCATCAAGTGGCATCTCATACTCTGACCACAAGGAGAAATCAACCTATGGCTCACTGACATCAATAATGGCATCCCTCGTAACACCCATCTCTGCTCCGCATCGACTGAAACAACTACTCCTCATCGGAGGAGGTTACGATTTATACTGACATTGGGAAACACATGTTTGAGGCACAAATTGGACTACCTACTGACGACGATGAGGACTGTGCAAAGGCGGATGAACTGGAGGATACTACATCATATTCGGCACCGACTTGTCGTGGCCCCCAAGGTTTGAAGATCCTTTTCCCCTGAGATTTAGGTACATAATCACCTCTTCCTGATCTACACACTCTTCCCCCTATCAACGCAAAGACCTCTAATATCACGGATCATGTCATCGATTCACCTGGTGATGACATATATTATCAACTGGGTACATACCTTCATGACCCGAAATACCCATGGATACTAGCATCTAGGAAAAAAACCTACCGACATTAGAGGATATGATGCGACAAATGCCTTGGATTTAGACATAACATGCGGAATTTCCATAACCAAGTTCGATGTTTTGCATGCTCGTGAGATGGCCATATATCTAGATCTTGCCCTAATCCATGGTCGGAATGGATTCCCCATCACCATATTGCATCTGTCAAACATTTTAGATATCTTCTATATCCACTTGAGCGAACATCAGCCGCCCTTTCACTGCCACTAACCTACTAGTGGCCACATATGGCTGACACCAATATCTCTTGCAAAAAATCCTTTTCCCCCTTATAGACAATACTATGATCTCTGACGCTACCCTTATCATAACCTCTATAAGCAATACCGAACCAATTCCCATGCCTTAGGGCCATCCTCATCCTCTTATACATGCATACCTCAATACACAACCACCGCTATGCCACACAACCCCTTGACCTACTCTACACTCAATCATACCAACCTCCATGGATCCAACCATCCTTGAATGATTCATTGATCTACCCACACAGAGCATGCACATCCTCAAAGCGCTCACTGCTCGTACCATTGAGATTGACATTTTACAATGTTCATCACCTACAAGCATTAAAGGCGTGAAGATTACTAAAGTTTAGGCCCTTTTGATACCTAAATGTGCCATCCTAAAACCCAAGATCATTTACTCCACCAGGCTCATATACACCCTCACAAAGAACTATGTTTTTAGCACGTCTTGGGACAAGTGTTTACCTTTGCATGTGACAATGGTTTTTCCCAAGCTAGCATCACCCACTGGACTATTGAACAAGGAGCCACCTGAGCTTCCTTTGACATTTTAGGATGGATATGTATAGCAGACCTCCCACCTCACCTATGGAATAAGGAAGTCTTCAGAGCCATTTCCCACTTTGTGGGGGCAACCCTACAATACATTAACCCAGATTCAT
The DNA here is from genome assembly GCA_963693085.1 of Alisma plantago-aquatica. Lineage (NCBI taxonomy): Eukaryota > Viridiplantae > Streptophyta > Magnoliopsida > Alismatales > Alismataceae > Alisma > Alisma plantago-aquatica. Next base: position 1,099,728,200 of record OY856411.1, read on the forward strand.
TATACCCTACTGATTACGTCGAAGCATTTTGTGTTTAGACTGTGATGAAGAATGCCACCATACCTGACGACATCAATATTAGATGTAATGGGATGATATACAATATCAAGCTTCATGAAAAGCACCCATCCTCATACACACCCTCTTTCAAGGATCATTCCAACCACCCTGAATCAAACCACCTCACAAACAACCACAGATCCCCTCCACTGATCCATACCATATTATCCCAAAGCAACACAAAATACAACCTTTCCATTGAGACCACCACCACGCTACAATAAGGGAAGCACCCACCACAAGAACATCCCACACATTCTGCAACCATCCTCCTTGGGTCCACATCCACCTATCAACTCCATGAGCAGGACGAACATGACTCTAAATGACATGGACCAAGACACCTTCCTGAAGTTGAAGACAACTATCATCGAACACCTTCGCTCTCGTCGAGCCCAAATCTGGTCAGTTCTAGCCCCGTGATGAAATATCATGAAGTCGTGCAGTCATATGTTGCTTTGCTTTGCACACCAAAATCATAGAATTGCAAGAATTTTTTTCTATAGATGATATAGGTATGGACGTGCCTCATATTCTTACTCCTCTAACTTCTGTACAGGATTATACTTCTGATGATGATATTGCATTCCATAATTTTCCCTCCTCATCCCCCACTATAGCTCTGACTGATAACATTGACACTCATGCACCTTGGGCCACCACCACATATTTCACCACATTTTGCCATAACATTGGCATAGTTTTTCCACATCGCATTGTTCTTGATACCTTCCTCACAAACCTTCTTGCACAAAACTGTTGGGCTGACATCCAAACCTAGTTTTGATACCTACCTACCTGGGGATAGAGTTTACTGAGTTTTGCTTCTACGATCACTTTTCTATCACAACCACTATATGACATGGCCATCTTTGTTGGTATGTATGCCCAGAGAGCCAATCATGTGATGATTGTGATGGAATAACATGTAAATGATTTGATTAATAATAAAGGCAAGCTTCCCATTTATTTTTTATATTCAGTTATGAGATAATGAATAACATAATAAATGTCTAGAGAATGATATTACTCAATGACGTATGTCTTCAGGTTGAGGACCTGAACAATGAGATCATACAGATGTTAAGAGTATATACATTCTCATTATGTCCCTCATCAATTGTTATTGTGGAAGGTAAATAGACAACAATAACACATAAGATCAGAGTGTGAGTTGGTTGATGGTAGAGTTTCATTAGACATGATATGGAAATATCAAATCAAGCAGACATATACATGCTAGAGAATAATGTATCGGACAGACCCACTATGAGACTGACACATGGAAGCCATCATCATGGAAGTCATAGTCAGCTCTCAAAGTGATGGTGTTGGTTGTGATTCTTAGACCTGAAATCACTACACTCTCACATGTTGTTGGGTACACTTTGACATCAACTCAATCTTGGAACATGGGTTGTTATAACGGTGATAATTGTGTGACTTTGACACATGGGGATTGACTGTGAGTGATAGATATGGGATTTATTTCTCTTATAGGAGTATGATATCCAAGGCCTCTTGATTAGGAAGACTGAGAAAAGCCTGGCCATATGCATGTTAGTCAATATATGATATTGAGCTTACATATATCTCAAGCAGTCTGCTCTGGTTCAAGGAACAAGATTGAATAATAATGATGATGTTTGCTCCCTGGATCTAGTTGAATCTAGATACCAGGGACAAAGGAACTATACAGACACTATAACACCATAAACAGATTGTAGGTCGAAGTTCCTCTCCAACTTTCCATTCACTTGGGTAGCAATGATGTGCGACTAGGCACCACTCTTTGCTTATGATGTCATAAGTTGTTATGGGCATTCACTGCCAATGTGATATGGGACCTATAGGGTCACACACATAGGAACTAATCTAGAAGAGGAGTTGAATGATGATTGGATTGATTACTAAAGTGTTTAGGTATTTCAATTCATGCAACAGATCAACTGACTAAACTGCCAAATGATTAGTTCAAGTATTGATATTGTAGTTTGGAGTCTCATGATGATTGTATTGTACATTAGTTGGAATTCTACCTGACTTGGCCTATGAGACACCCATCTTGCTTGTGCGGAACATTTGTTTGTCTTGGTGTGAGATGCACTCTCAGTTACACCGAATAGCCATCTTGGGGGTGCAATTCGATTGCATCAAGGATTGGTGTTGACTTTAAGTTGAGTACTAATTGGAATTGAATTGCCAACATATGTGAAAAATTGGAAACTACGAAATGACCGTTTCACTTAGCAAAGTGATAGTCTCGCATGCGAGATGACTGTCTTGCTGGGCGAAATGTCTATCTGGCATGCAATACGACCATTTTGGCACACACAGGTTGTGAAACTTCTAGAATTGTTGCAAAAATTCAAGATCTTTTGGTCCTTTCCACTCCCCCTTTAGTCCCGCATTAGTTGGGGACTAGGAATCCTGACCCTAACCCCTCCTATATATAGAGGAATATTGGGGCTTCCTAGAACATAACTACTACATAGATAATTGAGAATCAATTGCTTTGATAATTGTTGTCCTCTCTAGTTGTGGTAACCACGAGAACCAGGAAAGTCCTACCCGACTAGGTAGGAATAGACACAGGAGAGAAATAACTGAGGATCATTATTGTGGGAGAGTTGGTTGGTGACTAGTGCACTAACAGGAGGGACAACTCCTTCCTATCCATTCTAACAGGATGATAGGAGTTCTAGTTGGTCTATGTAGACTACTCTAGAGATAGGAGTTCATTAGCTGATGCTAGGAGGGCAACGCCAACTTGTAGTCTGTGACGAGATCTGAGGAGTCGCTGCAGCAGTTGTCCTAGTCTGATGTCCATGGAGGTGCAGTCTGACGAGTCCCAGTGCAATCAAGAGCTGCACAACCTCCATCCAAGACAAAGTGTGCATCTACATCAATGAGGATTGTCAGTAGACTTGCTCCAGGATCAGGTATATCTTCATAAAACCATCCTTCTCATTACATAGTTATAGACGCGATCTGCTAGTTAATGGAAAATACGTCAGTAAAAAAAATTTCCTGCTGCCTATCTGATGTCGTATTTCCCTATAGTAGTATCAGAGCCACGCCAATTAATTATGTTTTTGGATAATCAATATGATCATATTTTTGGTTTTACCATATTTATTTATTACATGTCATGCAAATATTTAAACTGGTTGATGTGCATGTTTGTCTTATCACCACATAAAGAACCCAAACGAATATATATATATATATGTAATTTACACGCATCACCATAAAATCAGTTTTGATGGTGGATGTGAAGCATGGTTATGGCCAAAACCTCAGATATGGGTACACGGTTATGGTTATTTATTCATGTTGTTAATCGATCTGTGTACCAAGCCTCTCTCTCCTTTCTATATGTAAATCAATGATATTCTTCCTATTTACCCTCAAATGTAACTTGAGATTTTCCCCATATACAATGTAATAATAAATAGGATAGTTTTAATTTATGTTTTGACATGAGATAATAATTTGTACAAAGATGGAATGACCGCGTTGTGAGACGACCAGGTCGATTGGAGGACCGAGAAGGCAAGACAAAAGGAGGATGAATTGATCAACTGGTGGCCCAACCGACCAACTGGAGGTGTTCAGACGTTGCTTGGACCTAAGAACCAGATGAATGCTTCAAAGGATCCCAACCGAGTGACCAGGAGGTGAGCTGATCGGTTCAAGAGTCGAACCGATCAAGCTGGACTGGTTTGAGTACAAATCTTCACCAACAACAGGTTGTATATGATGCAGACCATATCTGGTAGTAATTTCTCTTGGCTCTGAGGAATTACATTAGTATGGCCATAACCATCATTTGTGTGTTTTATTTATTGCATGTTCTCATTTGTGGTTATAGCATGTATATGAGACGTCATATATATGTGGTGATTGGATAAAGTATATGTATTTATACAAACTCCCTCAATTAAAATATTAAGTCTTAGATGTTTTCTAAAAATGACACACATGTAAATTTTGATCGACCAAGCATAGGTTATGCTAAATCGTGCTACACTGTCTATCTCATGGAAGTGTGATGGTAGATATGTAGGTTCTACTAAAGCAGGGTGCATACTCTGTTGGGTCGACTTTTGGGTCAAGCTTAACTGGTGATTCTTAGAGAGTCTAAGCCATGAGGCATGCAGATGATCGTGGCAAGGAGTTATGCATATCATCTATCCAATAGTTGTATATTATGCAATTGGCATGATTACCTACCTTGGTAATTTCCTATGGATGTTGGTGTAGGCCGGGTAACAATTGAATTATTTTGGATTTTGGCCTACTAGAATATTGTACGCTATAATATTCTAAATTGATATTGAGTATCAATTTGAATTAAATAGTGGGAGTGATAATTAGGGTTGTAAATGGATATGGGTATACCTGCTTATCCTCGAACCCATACCCTCTAAACTCGTCATGGGTATAAATTTTTATAACCATATAACCACTTACCCTTATACCCATGTACCCACCTCTCACTAGGTAAGGTTATGGTTATGCATATACCCATATCATGTATACCCATATACCCATGTAATTATATGATTTTATAGATAATTCATATTAGAATGTAATAGTGCATATTGTAGGACTCACAACTAGATGGTATAAGGACCTTATCATAGTAAACATTTATATTAGAATGTCAGTTCCATATCATAGCACTCACATCTAACATATATAAGTACCTTGCAATAATAAAATAAACAAACCCGCACCCTCATAGCGACACAAGTACATTTCATTAACTTGAGAAGGTCATAAAGTTATTCTCTCATTCTGCTCTTCTCTCCTATATTCCTTGAATGATATTATTCCATAACCTACCCATTTAAGTATCGTAGTTTGGTATATCTCAAAATTTGTAGTGTATTATTATAGCATGTTTATCAATAACCATATACCCAATTACCCATCCATATATCCAGTGGTTATGTGGATATGGGTATGATGCGGGTATAGATTTTGACAAAGCGGGTATATACCCATACCCATACCCGCTTAAATAGACGGTTATGGTTATGGATATGACCATAACCGCACCATACCATACCCATTTACAACCCTAGCGATAATTAATTAAAGACCTAATTAATATCATCAAAATTTATCAAATCAAACCAAACCAAAAATGTTTTGAAAAGTTGTAATATTTCTTTGTAGAATCAAATGTCAAACACAAACACATTCAAATTGTGATTAATCCTCAAGAAGGACAAAACGGGATAAAACATCACAATTGGTTAAGGACTTTGAGAAATTTTATCATCAATGAGAAAAAGCTCTATGTCCTTGAAAGACCAGTGTTAGAGGAACCCACTCCAAATGTGCCTAAGGCTGAAATGGGTGCTTACTTGAAGCATGCCAATAATGTCATAGACATTGAATACATGATGCTATGTTGTATGAACTATGAGTTGGATGAAAAACATGAAGACATGGAAATTCTCAAGATGGTAACACATCTTAAGAATCATATAAAGCAAATAAGATATAATTTGAGTGCAAACTGACAAAGAGAGGTCCGGTAGAACCCCATGTGCTCAATATGATTGGACATGTGGAATGACTGGGATTTCTCTTAGGTCAAGAGTTGACCATGAATATGATTGTGCAAGTATTGCATGAATCATATAGTTAGTTTATCAAATGCTTGGCATGTTGATGCTAATGCAAAGAAGAAGAAGGATAAATCCGTGATGGTGATCATAGAAAGTGAGTCCTAGGGAAAAAAATCAAGGCTAAGAAGTGTTCTAAAGCTAAGATGAAGCCCAAGTCTTCTGCACTCAATATATAAAGAAGGGTAAATGTAAAAGGAAAATGTCCTATTTACTTAAAGGATAAAGAAAAGAAAGTACCATTATTGTCACCTATCTGGACATTGGAAAAAATTATCCTCATTATAGAGGATCTTGGGAAGAAGATGGAGATAGATATCTCTATTTTAAGACCTGAGAAGAAGTAAGCTTGAACAGTGTGGAGCAAGGGTTGCTTCCTTTACAATTGGAATTAGTCATTCATGGGCACATAATAGAATTAGTGAATTGCTATTATGCACTTTCCATTGAGGAAAATATTATATGCTTTGTATGACAAGAACATTATGTTTCATTTTAAAATATATGATCTTTTATGGCAATGCCCTATGTCTGACAAACTATACTTAATAGTTGTATGACACATATACTGAATGACTTGATAACTCAAACAAACATAATACATATATCACTGTCATCTAGAGTGAATAAATAATAAATGCATTTCTAGAATCCATATGATAGTTATCTATACTCTTTTGGTTATTGAACCAATGGAGACATGCATGTCTTAATTTGTTGTGCAATATGACAAAATCATCTTCACTGGATGTAATGGGAGATTGACTATTCCATTAGTACTAGTACATACTGATGTACATAGACCTTTTATAATGAATGTTAAAGGTAGTTACAAGTACCTCATTATATTTAATGATGTGATTAGTAGATATTGAAAGTTTGTATTTGATGAAATACGAACATGAATCGCTTGAAGTGTTCAAGGAGATCATAATAAAGTGTGTAACTAACTTGGTAAAAGTATTAAGATATCTCGATATGATCGATGTTGAAATATACCAAGAGTTTGAGGCCCTTCTAGAAGATCAAGATAATGTATCATGGAAAACTCCACCTAAAACACAATGATAGTATATCAGATAGAAGGAATCACACCCTGTTAAGTCTTGGTGTGATTATCAATTAAAAATCTAGTTGGCCTTACAATTTCTTTTGGGCACATGCTTAAACACAAAACAATGTACCGACTAAAATGGTTCAAAAGACACCATATGAGATATGGCATGGGAGGTGTCCCCATGAGTCTTTAATAGTGATTAAGGATGAAGTCTTATATAAGAAAATTATTTCTTAAATTTTTTGTCCACAAAATCACATGAATATTATTTTTTTAAATACTACTCTTATCTCAATATGACAACAAAGTGTTTATTAGTATGTATGATGGTATTCCTCAAAGGGGAACTTAGTTCCAAAAGAATTAGTGGGAGTAAAAGTATAACTCGAAATGTTCGAGACAGCCAAGAAAACATAGAACCTAAAGAGGTACAATAGGAACAAGGAGAATCACAAGTTGTTGTGGAATCTCAAAGTTTCTTATGTAAACACAAAACTCATAGTTCTAGTGGAACACATCTTGAATTTGAAAAATTGTAATATCTTATAACTCAAGAAGAAAGTGAGTTAATCATAGAGATGGTCAACAACCTACTTAGAAGCTACTGAGGGATCAGAAGCTAAGAAATGCATTGAGTCCATAAGATCAATGATGGACTCCATGTAAGACAACAAGATATGACCTTGGTGGATCCACTTGAAGGGGTAAAACCCATTGGGTGCATTTAGGTCTCAATAAGAAGACCAACATGGAAGGATAAATTGGGTGTAAATGGTTTCAAACTAGTTCAAGGTGTTGAACATGATGAAGTCTTTTACCAGTTACCATGGTTAAATCCATCTGGATCATGCTTGCTATTACAACATATTATGACTGTGAGATTTGACATATGGATGTTAAAAATGTATTCCTTAATTGGAATAATTAATAAGATGTGTATGTGACACATCCTAATGGCTTTATAAATCCATTAATGCAAATAAAGTCTATAAACTACAAAAGTCAATATGTAGATAGAAATAGGTATTTCAGAGCTAGAATCTTCTATTTGATAAGACAATCAAAGGGTTTGACTTGAGTCAGAATGAAGATGGAATCTGTTACTATAAAAGATTTAGTGGGAGCATATTAACATTCCACATAATGATGTGAAATAACATCCTTATTCTATAAATGTTAAAACCTGGCAAGGAAAGTACCTTCTATAAGAAGCATTTAGGCGAAGCATCCTATGTGATAGGATCGAGGTCTATAAAGATAGATCTGGAATGCTTCTTGACCTAAGTAAGGGCAGATACATTGACCAAATGTTGAAGGGTTCATCATGCAAGACTCAATGAGAGAAAATGTGTCCATGAACCATGAAGTTAGTCTCTCAAGAGCCAAGTGTCTAAATTCTTATGAAGAATAGGAACACATGGGTAGATGTCATATGCATTTGTAGTTGGATCTATATTGAATGCAATGTTATGTACTTATCTCATTATCTTGTATGTATCGGACATGATGAGAAGATATCCAGTAATCTTATATGTATTGGATATGGCAAGAGGATATATAGTCATCTTATATGTATTTGACATGATGAGAAGACATATATACCTGCCTAGCAATCTCGTATGTATTAGACATGATGAGAGGGTATATGTCAGATGCCAGTGAGAGTCAGTGGACTACCATAAAGAACATCTTTAGTTGCTTTTGAAGCACTTAAAGGATTGGTTCCCTGGTTATGGTAATAAGGAAGAGTTGTATGTAAAGGGTTACACCCATGCAAGTTTCCAAACTAACAAAATAACTACAATCTAAATTTATGTTTGATATCAAACGATAACTGTAAGCTAGAAAGGGTTCTGAGCTAATGATAGTTGTTTAAATCTATAAAAGAAGTTGAGTATCTCTATGTTATAAGAACAATATATGATATTGTATGGATAAAGAAGTTCATATGGGTGAACTTATGTGAGGTTCCAACCATTAAAGACACAATAGAAATATTGATGACAATAATGGAGCTACTAGTTAGGCTGGGAATCTTAGATAGCATATATACTATGCCAATTCCATCTCATATGAGTAGTCGTACAATGAAGAGATGTGAAAATTTCAAGATACTAACTTAAAGCAAACATTGCTAAACCCACTGTAAAAGCACTTACGTAGCAAAAGCATGATGGTCATGTTAGGTCACTCGGGATGAGATTTGCGGGTAATTGGCTCTAAGTGCAAGTTGGAGTCTTTTGGTATGTATGCCTAGAGAGCCAATCATGTGATGATTGTCATGGAATAACATGTAAATGATTTGATAAATAATAAATGTAAGCTTCCAATTTATTTTGTGTATTCAATTATGAGATAATGAATAACACAATAAAAGTCTAGAGAATGATATTACTCAATGACGTATGTCTTTAGGTTGAGGGCATGAACAATGAGATCATACGAATGTTAAGAGTATATACATTCTCATTGTGTCCCTGGTCGGTTGTTATTATGGAAGGTGGATAGACAACAATGACACATAAGATCAAAGTGTGAGTTGGTTGAAAACAGAGTCTCATTAGTCATGATACAACAATATCAAACCAAGCACATAGATACATGCTAGAGAACAATGTATCAGACAGACCCACCTTGAGACTGACACATGGAAGCCATCATCATGGAAGTCATAGTCAGCTCTCACAGTGATGGTGGTGTTTGTGGTTCTTAGACCTAAAAATCACTGCACTCATCACATGTTGTTGGGTACACTTTGACATCATCAAACGTAGTCCTAAAACATGGGTTGTTATAACAAGGATGATGGATCAAATATGTGGACCAAATTATCAGTCGATGATGCTAGAGACCAAGTCCACGCTAGGTCAGTCACTCAAGTTTGAAGTTTGAAAATTCAACCAATTGACCTTAGACACATGGTCTATATTTGTTCGGCCAAGTTTCAACAGAACAAACTTGAAAACTACAAATAATTGGAAAATCCTTGTACATTGTCTTATGCTATGTTTCTAGAAAAAAAACGCAACCAGTGAACATTGTTGTGATTGAATTTTTTAAATTATTATTCTAATTAAATATATTATTCATTTAAGCTTAATTCCAAGTTATACAAGCATTAAAAATGATTTACATCAATGTTCTTCAAAGAAAACTAGCTATTCTTGAACTTTGAACCTTGAGCATGTAAGACCTAAGTATCGTTAAATTTGGGTTTCTAAATTTGAGAAATTGGAGTACATCTATCATTATGCAATGATCTCAATAAGAATTCTAGATACATGAATCAAATGGTGAAGTCATAATCAAAATATGGGTAATGTAACTTGTGCAGTCAACCTTCTCCCCATCAAGATGGCAACCCTTCCTAGATACATTGAAAATGTGATGATTGAAAAGGTTTTACCTATAGATTTTAAGGGCATCTTAGATTTTGGAGTTAACCCTAAATTCATGCTTTCAAACATGTTTGTTAATACTAAAAAAATACAACAAAATTCTAAAGAGATATTGTGTCTTATGCAAACTAAAATCTCTCAAAAATCATTCCATTCACATAAAGTGCAAACTGGATTGATTTAAATATATCAAGATCTTCTCCCTCTTTTTCATACGATAAAGTGGGGTGGGGTATAAGAGATTATTAAGATCTTGTCCGAACAACATATCAGACAAGATAAAAACATTTGATAAAGCTAGGATGCAATTTTGAGAACATATCATCAAACTATGCAAAGATCAATTCAAACTCCAAACAGTGTTTCATTCGACAATCATGGTTTGAGTATGAAACAATATGCAACAAGTGGAAATAAAAAAACATACAACATATGTCTTAATATGAAATGAAGTGCAATACCTCATATACAAGTTTTCCTAATAATGCATGATAAAACTCACAAAATACAACTCTAAAAACACTTTAGACTAGACCTAAAAATCCTCAGAAGGGGCATATTATTCCTCATTGTGCTCACCGTCTAGGGTGAGAGGTCTATATAGAGTTTCTTCTTATTAACTATCACTTTCATAATGCTCCACACACCCACATGAAATCGTATCACCCTCATGGTCACTTCCTCTTCTACTTCTATGTCCACATTCATTTGTTTATACTAGAAAGCCACCTCTCATTGAGTTTACTTTAAGTCTTGATGCCACTATCAACAATGGCATGTGACTAGTCATTGGTAAGTTGAAAAAACAATCAAAACTAGTAAGTATAATAGGGATCCTAGATGAGGGACTACGTCCATGAAGATAAAGCCACTACATGAGGTGAGGGGTTAGGAGTATTAGGAAAAGTAGAGAGGGTGTAGTGGGAAACACAATAGACTAGTAATATACATAAGGTACATAATGGTAAAGGTGGATAAGGTTGATCGGTTCCATTGTATATGGAATAGGTAGAGGTTCAAAAGATGCCATGTGGTTCATGATGTGGCAGATGTCTTCATGGAGGTTGGTGGTGGCTTGGCAAAGGTAGTCCATGATCTATCTAAAGTAATAACTTTGTGAAAACATTACCCTAACAAATTTATCATTTCCCATAAAGAAAGTGTTGTGACTAGGAGAAGTAGGCATGTGTGGTCGTGGATTGGATTGATATGACTAACTAAATGGAGGTGGATGAGATATGGAAGCACTAGACGTGAAGTTTTTCAAAGATAGGTTGTTATGGAAAGACTTCTTCATTGATCTCTCACTAATAATCATTCCCTTGTGACTAAATTTGTAGTCCAAACAAGTGAAGAGGATTTTTTAGTATGAAACTTTAAGAAACCACAAATAAGATTGGGATATAGATGATGCATTTATTTGGTGTTTTTCTCATAATAAAGTCAGCTCATGAGAAGCATAATATAAAAAGCACAATTGAATTTTATTTCTTCGAGGAGGAAATAGAAAGCCACAATAGTATTCTCAATAATATCAAATTTCATCTTTACTTGGATGGACATTGTAACTATTGTTCGGGCCGCAATCATTGCCTTATGATTAAGGTCAAAAAAAGTTAAAGTTAGAGTGATTGGTGTATGGATGACCCAACTTCTTTCCATACAAATGTCATTAAGAGAAAAGGCTAGGATATTGTCTATAGATATCATGCTCAACCTCATCTATATTTTCTATCAAGAAAAAGGCTCATCATGCTCAAGCTCATCCTTTTTCCTCATACAATTTATTAACAATTTGGGCAAACTTATATTTCTTACAAACATAAGTGGAGGTACAAGAGGCATGAATATTATAAATTGAAGCTTCTATGGAGAGTTTGTTAAGATTTAACTCATTTACATATCATGAGTATCACTAGAAGAGTTGTAAGGTTGGGGGACTCCTTTGTGAATGTCACCTTTTTCTCAAAGCAATGATGGATAAGTACGATCTTAGCACATTGGTCTTTGAAAGAAATTTTTTATCCAATCTTTGTAAGACTATTAACGATGATGTGGAGTCTTGAGTACAATTTGGAAATGGACTCGGTCTTGTTCATCTAGAAAAGCTCAAGTTTATTACTGAGCAAGTTGATTTTAACTCCTTCACTTGCTTCATTATGTGTTGGGTAATAGAGAGCTAATTCCAAGTGTCGTCCTTCATCTTACAAGATGAGATTTTGTTGAACACATAGTGAGATAGGGCATTATACATTATGCAAGTTGCCTTTGCATTGAGTTGTGCTTTATTCATGCTTTTTTCACTCCAAGTGATCATATTTCTAGAGTGCATGGTCTCACCTATGACGACCTACTCATGTATTGATATTTGATTGGACAAGTGGAAGACAAAGTTGTTAAGAACTCACATTTTATTTCTCTTTGATAAATATTCTTAGGAATAACTTTAATGGAAGCCAGGAAACCTCAAATTTTGTTTCATAAAAAGTCCATAAAACATTGGTATAGCTTGTGAGGCATGCCATGGTCATTCTTTCTCTTTTGCCTTTGGTATATTTGGAGTGTAGGATCATGATGCAATTTTTCTTGTTTTACGCATTCATTAAATAGAAACCTTATGGTGTCATTGTCTACATCTATAATTTTGTATTTAGATCTATGAGATTCTCCATCCAAAAAGTACTAGCATCTTGGAAATTTTGCAATTGGCACATTTTTGACAAAGAAATACAATGTAATGCTTCCTTGTAGAAAAAAATAACATTTCTATTGTTCTAACTTGCTTTCTACGTATCTCCATTATTGCATTGCTTGCTAATTCTTAAGGCCAAATCCCTGATAAATACATGAATTCCTAACTAATACTTAGTGGTAAGCCAATCCCCAACCTACGTATTTTTGAGAAAAATATTGGTGACCAGTAATAGTTGTGTAGGCCTTATACCTGACCAATAAAAGGAGTTTCCTTGAAAATTCAACAAAGGTAGACAAGTTTACATCCCTGGTTAATACCTTATATCCAAGGCCCGTTCCAAACCAGTAGAAATGAAAGGTATTGCATGTTAAACATTCATATCTAGATACTGGAACATTGCAAAACAAGTAAACAATGAGAAATTACTCTTTAAGGTTCTTTTTTAGATACGTAATTAACTTTGCACATGACAAACAACTATAATGTGTAACACATGGCAATATTCTATTCAGATTTGAATTAAAGTGTTCACATTAAAAACTCACGATGGATAACATGCTTGTCTAGGAAAACTTGTATACTATAAAATCACTCTAACATAACAATTATGTGTACCATATACCATATGAATTTATTTAACATATGTTTCACATGAAATAGGTCTTCTGGCCACTTGAGAAGGTTTACTTCATGCATTTTCTTAAGATTTCTTTTTCCACTTCAATCTTATGGACCTTCTATATTATTATAATTATCCCTTTTGTATTATGAATAACTATCAACATTCTTAATAGAGAAATAATTTGTATTTAGTTCTTAAAATTTACTTCATAGAATTTTGTAAAGAGATCAAACCACATCATGCAACATACTATAACACAATTAGCCAATAGAATTCTAAAGCCCATGCACATCACGCCCATTCTACTATAAATATAGAATATAGGATATGTCAAACATCTCTACATATGGGTAGAAAATACAGGTTTTATCCAACTAAAATAAACATTTGTTTTGTATCCTTTTATATAACACACAAAAAAACATTTTCCCCAAATAAATAAGAAATATATCATAATTTCAAATTAATTTGGTTTTGAAATGAATAAACAATATTGATTATTCACCACCATATATGAATGTATAGCATATGAGACAACTTTAACTAAGTCAGTTTTACTTGAAGCGTGCTCAAGTTTCATTTCTAGTATGGGAAATAAACTCACAACCTACCGTACATCCTTAAATTAGTTTTGTTTAGCATGTATACAACAACATGTAGCTTCACTAATATAAATATATGCATGTTGTATTCTTACATGGTTATGACACTCTCATGTAAACAAGACTTAAACGATTCACTAATTTTGTTGAGGGACATAATCAAATATTGAGCCCATTGACTTAGAGCAATCAACAAATAGGAACAAATGTAGTATGCATAACTAGATGAAATATATCATGGATGTAAATTACCATTACAATGTTCTTTACATGGTAACCTATCCAATGTGTCACAGTGGACTCGAGAAACGTTGGATGATGTCAAAGTACACTAAACGACATGTGATGAGTGGAGTAATTTCAGGTCTAAGAACCACAATCACGACCATCACTATGAGAGATGACTCTGACTACCAATCATGATTTGCATGTGTCATTCTCAAGGTAGGTATGTCTGATACATTGCTCTCTTAACAAGTATCTATGTACTTGGTTTGATATCACATATCATGACGAAAGAGATTTTGTCATCAACCAACACACACTCTAGTCTTAAGTGTCATTGTTGTCTATTAGCCTTCCACAATAACATCTGACTAGGGACATAATAAGAATGCATATAGTCTTAACATTTGTATGATCTAAGCGTTTAGGTCCTCAATCCGAAGACATATGTCATTGAGTAATATCATTCTTTAGACATTAATTATGTCACTTCATAATCTCATAACTGAATAAAACATAATAATTGGATGATTGCCTTTACTATTAATCAAATTGTTTACAAGATATGCCATTACAATCATCATATGATTGGATCTCTGGGAATACATACCAACAAATGATATGTATTATAAGTATGTGGTGACTGGATATATATATATGTATTAATATAAATGTAAAATCCCTCAATCAAACATATTAATTCTTATATACTTTCCATAAGCCATACACATAAAAAACTTGATCGACTAAGCATAAGTTACGCCAAGAGCGGTGCGTTGTCCATTTGGGAAAGTGTTATGGTATTTATGTGGGTCTACCAAAGTAAGGTATGTATTCTATCGTGTTGTCTTTTGGGTCAGCCTTAACTAGGTGATCTACCATCTATGTTGCCTTTTGGGTCACACTTAAATAGGTGATCTTAATGATATTAAGTACCTAGAAGTATAGAGATGGTTAGTGATAAGGAGTTGTGCACACCATCTATCCAAGAGTTACATTTAGATGCAATTGACAAAAGTTGCCTACCTAAATAGTCAAATTGTGGGCAATCAGCCAAAGCAGACTCATGATTTGATAAAATATGGATCTTGTCTCACTAGAAGGTTGTTTGTTGAAATGTTCCAAATTGATAGTGAGGGGTATCAATTTGAAGAAAAAAAATAGTGGGAGTGATAATTAATTAAAGGCCTAATTAATATCGTCAAACTTTTGGTCGGTAAGATCATCAAACTTATCAAATAAAATTAATCATTTTGTAGAAGTCTAATAGAAAACACAAACACATTTTCTTTGTGATCAGCCCTTGAGAAGGACAAGATGAACAGGAACAACTTCTACAATTGGTTTAGGACATTGAAAATTGTTCTCACTCAAGAGCGTAAGATATATATCCTTAAAATAGATGAACCTGCTCCCACTGTGCCTAGGGCTGAGGTGGGTGCTTATTGGAACCATGCCACTGATGCCTTAGACATTAAGCACCTTATGTTGTGGGGATTCTTGATATGGTCATACATCTTAAGAATATGAACTAGAATCATGAAAAAAAGAAAGGTACAATGTTTAAAAGGTGCTCTTTGAGTGCAAAATGATAGAAGGAGATCTAGTAGAGACCCATATGCTCAATATGATTGGACATGTAGAACATCTAGAGAGATTGGGATTCCCTTTGAGCTAAGAGTTAGTCATGAATATGATTCTAAAATTGTTGCCTGAATCATATAGCCAGGCTATCGAGTGTTACTACTTGAGCAACTTGGTCAAACGGCTGTCTGAATTACTTGGCATGCTGATAAATTCCAAAGATAGAATGAAGAAGGGCAAACCTATGATGATGATCAGTAGAGTGAGTTCCAATGAAAAAAGTTAAGGCCAAGAAGAGTTCTAAAGCTAAGCTAAATTCCAAGTCTTCTGTACTCAAAATGAGGAGAAAGGGTAAGTGCAAAAGGAATTATCCTTTTCACTTAAAGAAACTAAGGAAGAAGATGAAGGAGATAGATAGATCCACTTCAAGACCCGACAAGAAGCAAGCTATAACTATGTGGAGAAAGAGTTTCTGCCACTATATTTGAAATCTATCATTCATGGGCATGTAATAAAATTAGTGAATTGCTATTACGTACCTTCCATTAATGAAAACATCGTGTATCTTGAATGGACAAGAATATTGTAAATGTATTGATGTTTCATTTTTAAATATAAGATCTTATATGGTGGTTCCCTATGTCTCATAATCTATACTCAATAGTTGTAGAGACAAATGTGTATGACACATATACTGAATGACTTGATGACTCAGACAATGAATACCAATAACATTGTCATCTAGAGTGCATAAATGAGAAATTCATTTCTAGAATCCATAATGATTGTTATCTATATTCTTTTGGTTATTGAACCAATAGAGACATGTAAGTCTTATTTGTTGGGCAATATGATAAAAGCATCTTCACTAGATGTAGTAGGAGAGCAACTGTTCTATTAGGGCTCATACATAGTGATGTATGTAGACCTTCTTGAATAAATTTTGGAGGTGGTTAATAGTACCTCATTATATTTACTGATGGTCATAGTAAATATGTTAGATTGTATTTAATGAAATATGAGTCTAAATTTCACGAAATGTTTAAAGAGATCATGAATGAAGAACATAACCCACTTGGTATAATTATTAAAACATTTCGATATGATCGATGTGAAAATATTTGAACAAAGAGTTTGAGACCTTATGGAGAGACTGTGATAGTGTATCACAATAAACTCCACCTGGAACATAATGATGTCATAGAAAGAAGAAATCATGCCCTATTAAGTCATGGTGAGATTATCAATGAAACTAGCTAATATTCTGATTTCATTTTGGGCACATGCTTTACACTAAAACAATGTACTATCTAAAATGGTTCAAAACACACCATATGAGATACGACATGGGAGGTGTCTTGATATGTCTTTAAAAAAGATTGATTGTAAGCTTGTATAAGAAATTTTTTCTAAAAAAGCTTTGTCCGTAAAGGTTATTTGTTGACAACTACTTGTATCCAACAACAATTTGTTTGTTTCTAGGATAACTATTTTCCTATATGAATTTCAATCCAAAGGAATCAGTGGGAGAAAATTAGAACTCAAAATATTGACACCAATAAGAAGACATTGAATATTAAGAGGTGTAGTGAGAACAATAAGAATCACAAATTGTTGTGGAATCTCAAGTTCCTTATATAACACAAATCTCATAATCTAGTAAAACATGCCTTAAGTTTGAAAAATTATGATATCTTATAACTCAAGAAGGTGATATGTTGGTCATAAACGGTGAGTCAACAACCTACCTAGAATTTATTAAGGAATTAGAGTCTGAGAAATGACTTGAAGGCCATGGGATCCAAGATGAATTCCATGTACACAAATAAGGTATGACCTTACTGGATCCATGTGAAGGGGTAAAACCCACAGGGTGCAATTCGATCTTCAAGAAGAAGACCAACATGGAAGAGTAGATTGGTTGCAATGATTTTTAAACAAGTTCAAGGTGTTGAACATGATGAAATCTCTTCAAAAGTTGCCCTGGTTGAATCCATCATGATAATGCTTGCCATTGCATCTTGTTATGACTATGAAATTTGGCATATGGATGTTAAAACTGCATTCCTTAATAGGAATATTCATGAGGATATGTGCATGGCATGGCCTAAAGGTTTTATAAATCCAACCATGCAAATAAAGCTCATAATCTACAGAGGTCAATATGTGGATTGAAGCAAGCAAATCAGAGTTGGAATCTTCAATTTGACAAAAATAGTCAAAGAGTTTGACTTTAATCAAAATGAAGATAAAATATGCGATTATAAAAGATTTACTGAGAGCATATTTATATCCACGTAATGATGGGGAATAATATCCTTATGCAACAAATATTAAAACATGGTAAAAGGAAAGTACCTTATCCATGAAGGGTTTAGGAAAAGCATCCTATGTGATACGAATTGAGATCAATAGAGATAGATCTGGAAAGCTTCTTGGCATAAGAAAGGGTGCATACATTGGAAAGATGTTGAAGGGGTTCAACATGCAGGACGCAATGAGAGAAAACTTGTCCATGTACCATGGAGTCAGTCTCTCAAGAGCCCAATGTCCTAGTTCTTATGAAGAATGGGAAAACTTGAGTGAGATTCTATGTGCATTCACAATTGGATCTGCCATGTATGTAATGTAATGTACTTGTCCTCCTGTCTCATATGTATTGGATATGATGAGTGGATATCAGTTAGAATCCAGTGAAAGTGACTAGACTGTCATAAGGAAAATCTTTAAGTGCTTGAGAAGCACTAAAAGGATTAGTTCCTCAATTATGGTGATAAGGAAGATTTGGGTGTGAAGGGTTACACTGATGTAAGATTCCAAAATGAAAAATAGAATGACCTATCAAAATTTAAATTTGTATTTGACCTTAAAATAGAACTATAAGCTGGAAGAGTTATGAGCAAGAGACAATTGTTAAATCTATAATAGAAGCCAAGTATCTTGATGTTATGAACACAGTAGAGGATATTGTATGGATATAGAAGTTCATGTAGATGAACTTGTGGGAGGTTCCAATTGTGGATGGCATAGTAGAAATATTGTGTCAACAATGGAGCTACGGGTCAGGTAAAGAAATCTTAGATAGAATCCTATAGTACTTCCATAACATACAAGAAGTCGTACATCAAGGAGATGTGGAACTTGCAAAAAACTAAGTAGAAGAAAACTTTACTAACCTGCTATAAAAGTGCTTGCACAGTAGAAACATGATGGACATGTTAAGATCACTTGGAATATGAATCCTGGGGGATTGGCTCTAACTACAAGTGGGAGTCTGTTTGTATGTATTCCCAGAGAGCCAATCATATGATGATTGTGATGGGGCATCATATACTTGATTTGATAAGTATAAATGTAATTCCATCTATTATGTTTCTCTTAATCTTGAGATGATGACAAAGACATAGTAAATATCTAATTAATGATGTTACTTGATAACATATGTCTTCAGGTTGAAGACCTAAACAATGAGATCATATGTACAATAAGATAACATACATTCTTATTATGTCCCTAGTCAGATATTACTATGGAAGCAAAATAGAAGAGAGTAATACATAAGACTAGAGTGTAAGTTGACTAATGACATAGTCTCATTAGTCATGATATGTGATATCAAATCAAGCACATAGGTACATGTTAGAGAATAATGTATCAGACAAACCCACCTTAAGAGTGATACATGGAGACCATGGATCGAAAGTCAAAATCAGCTCTCACAATGATAGTGTTGATTGTGGTTCTTAGACCTAAAATCACTACACTCATCACATGTTGTTTGATGTACTTTGACATCATCATATGTGATCTTGAATAAGGGTTGCCATATAGGTGATACTCAAATACATTATAACACATGCAGATTGAGTGTGAGTGATGTAGATGGAATTTGTCCCTCCTATAGGAGATTGATATCCATAACACTTGATAAGTGAGACTGAGAAATGTTAGGCCATACTCATGTGATTCAATATGTGATATGTGAGCTCACATGCATCTCATACAGTTTGCTCTAGTTCAAGAAACACAGATTGAACATTAAGAGGATGACGATTCCATGCCTTGAGTTCAATTTGGATATCAAATACAAAGGAGTTCTATGATCATGATAACACTAATCATGAGTTGTTTGTTGAAGTTTTTCTCCAAATTTTCGAATTACTTGGGTAGCAATGATGTGTTTCTAGATTTTTCTCTTTTCTTGTGATGTCATAAATTGGTTATGGACATTCACTGCTAGTGTAACTTGGGACCTATAGGGCTTATATGATGCACTTGGAATAGGATTTTATTCATTAATGATGTTTAACTTGATTACTAAGGTGTTAGGTATTCAATTTAAACAACAGTGGTTGAAAATTGGTTGACTAGACTGTGAATCAACCAGTTCAAGTATTGAACTGATCGATTCAAGTGTCAGGTCAATTGGAAACAACATGGGCTGAACAATACCTAAACCAAGGCATGAACTTACTGGTTCACATAGTGAACTAACTGGTTCAAGGTCTCACACGACCGGTTTACTATGTGAACTGACTGGTTCAAAGATCAATTCAATTGGATCAAGGATTGATGCTGACATCACGGTGTGCATTAATCAAATATTAATTGCCAAAACAATTGTGATTAGGAAACATAGTAAAACAACTGGTTTAAGGGTTGTACCAAACGACTTACATGTGAACCGACCAGTTCAGTAATGAACCAACCAATTTAACAATCGTAGGTTCCAAAAAATTCATGAAAATCTATCTCTTCAACTCTCGCTCAAACTATAAGTCCCGACCCTAAGCCACATATAAATAGAGGGGTAATGGAGGCCTTTGAGATACAACAATAAGCTCTGACAATTGTTGTACTCTTCTGTTGTGGTAACCAAGAGAGCCCAAGAAAGTCCTACCCATCAAAGAGAGGGATAGAAAGAGAGAGATGATTTGTAAGGAGTGGGACCCAGAGGGGATCCACTCTCTACTAAAAATTTGAGGAATAAAACATCCATTCCAAACACACTCAAAAGGTATGTTGGAACATGTGTAAAAAATTTAAATCTTATGTAATGGTATTCAAAATAACCAAAGTGTAACAGCAGAATGTAAAATAATTACAATATTCAACTTTTTAAAAGTACATAATCATCTCCCGTATAGGGTTTACATGAATATTACATCATACAGATCTAGTAGAGGTAAATCTAAAACATATCAAGATTGTCTCCAAACTTCAACTCCTTAAGCTAAGTCCATGTTAACTACCATGTTCTCCTTGACCTACACCTGGGGTTGGAAGCATGCCCCAGCAAAAGGAGAAAAAGTAGATGACATCAGCAAAAGGTTGGTATGTGCATACTAAAATAGGAAATCGAGCAATATGTGGAATAAAGGACATCAAAATGTACAAGACTTCCCATGAAAAGAGAGAAGTAAAGTACTATCCAAAAGGGCATAAAGGAAAGAATAACAATAAAAGAGACAAATAAGAGCAAAGTAAAAGAACCAAGGCATCCATGAATTTCACCTATGACATTACTAGAATAATACAAACATGTAGGTCAGAAATAGCACATCTACCCAAAAAAATTGCGGGGTGAGTGGGAACTGTATACATCCTCTCTAAATATGGAGTGTGCAGGAACTATATACATCTACCATGAGTAGGAAATACACATCTCCTCAAAATATTTTCATATGCAGGAACTTTTAAAATCTACATTCATATGTGGGAATGTTCACATCCACAAAAAATAACATGTAACATTATACTAGCAGTCACCAGATGATGCATATCAAAAGAATAAGCAAGTATAAAAGAGAATAAGAGAGATGAGAACATCCAACAAATACATAAAGTGGGATCACATGATCCTAGCCAACATCCACATTAAAAGTGGACAAAAGAACATATATCACCAAAATAAGTTCCACCATGACTAATGTATAAGGAAGAGTCCAAAAGAATGTCCAAACAAGATAATTTGATCACAAGATCAGTAGCAAATAAAGTAGTTCACTTGAACCATAATTTTCAAGTAAAAAGAGATAATGTGTAGGCTAGTGTCCATAGGACCAAGAGAAAGATAAAAATATGTTATTTCTCAAATGAAATAATAGGGGATGCAAATGTACATTAAGAGAGAGAAATTAGAAATTTATCAATATAGAAATAATGCGGGATACAATAGTACCTTATTTTAGAGTCCTAGAAACACTTTCCACCACCTAGTTGTTTCCAAGATCAACTTTGCCTAATCATAAATGATTCACATGTATTAGGGTTTTAAAATTCATATAAATGTAATGTAACCCTAATTCTAGACCTTTCTAGAAAACATCAAATTTTAACTCAGAAAACTTTACCAAATGATTTATTAGATTCTCTAATCAAGAAAACATATATATATATATATTATATTTGGAGTTAAGATGAATGATACCAATTTAGGGCTTTTATATTAATTAATTAATTATATTCTCAAAAATATATCAGCGCAAACATGAAAATTAGGCTTTGAAACTATTTTTATTACAAGGAATACATTTTTTTATTTCAAAACATATTAATTTATAATTTTTGGATAACCACATCAAAAGTTATGATTTTTGCAAAATGAGCCAATCATAAAATCCCAAAAGTCCATGTAAGCGAGAAAAATAGTGAGAGAGAGGGTCAGAGAGAGGACCGACCAGCTGACTTGGCCCAATCAGGGTCAGCCAGGTCATGGAGTCAACTCCCAGCCTTGACTCATCCAAACCAAAGAAATATAGAGAGAGAAAAGATGATTATGACCCTGATCGAGAAAGAGAATTCAAAGTACAGTGAGGGGTAGAGAGGTAAACCCATGAAGGAGTTTCTTCTCCTCTCTCATGTGGCCTACCATGTGTATGAAAAGTAGCAATAGAGCTCGGACAAGATTTTGGGAAATCCACATCTCATGATGGTTCAGGAATTTGAGTGCACATAAAGCTAGAGAAGGAGGAGACAAACTTACAACACCCAACTATTGGATCGTTGAAGCTGATGAGCACCAGGGAGGAGCGCCGCAAAGCCGCAACCAAAACTTCATTGGCGATGGTCAAAATAGAAATGTGCAAGGAAATAGGAAGAAGAGAAAAGTTAAGCAAGGTGCGACAAAGCCAAAGGAACAAATACATACATACATACATACATACATACATACATACATACATACATACATACATATATATATAGGTGTGGTTGTGAATTGAGAGGGTAACCAAATCTAAATAAAATGAAATTTGACACCCAAGCTATTTCAGACATGTAGAATCCAAATTGCATTAGTTTTCAATTTTGGAGATTCTACGTATTTTATTTAGTTATTTTAAAGTAAATCATATTTTCTCTTTCTTATCACATTAGAGATGTCTAGAACCACCAATTAATGTGAAACTTCACCCTCAAGCAAACTGAAATATATAGAACACGAATTGGCAATTAATTTTGTCCTTTGAGATTAGTTATCACATTTATTTAACATTTTAGGATTTTATACAATTTCTCTCTCCTAATATGTGCATGTATGTTAAAGATTATCCAAATTACATGAAAATTCACACATAGCTTTATTTGAACATATATATTTTGAATCTAAAGTTATTTTCCACTTTTGGAATCATTTATTATTTTATTTGATATTTTCAGGAAAATTACTAACTTCTTTTCCAAATTGAATTAAATTAATTATTATTATGTAAATAATGTGAAACTTGACTCACAAGGCAATTATGATCCAAGGAATCTGAATTTCACATTAGATTTTACTTTTGAGATCTTTTTCTATGAATTAACATTTTTATATTGACATCATTGTATTTATTTCATCATCCTTATTAATTATTTAACTTTATTACCTTACATTCACTCTTATTATCAAAAGGGTTGTATTTCATTATTATGTGTGAGACTTTATATGTGTTCATCTTTTATCTCAGTAGATAATTAATTTCATATTTATTTGAACAATATCCTCTATAATGGAAATTTTAGTTCTGACATACATATTATTTCTCTTATCATCAATTTTAATCAACATTGTTTCATGTGACATATTTTAGGTATCTTTTATTGATCTAAGGATTAATTATGAAGGCATTAAGCCGTATTTGTTCATATGTCTACATGTTAGGGTTTCAATTAAGCTACTAATGTGTATATCTTTATCCATGTTTGGCTAAACCTACGGAACTAAGGCTTCTAACCTCTTAGCTTGGAATAGGATAAAATTCTAAGATTCGATATGTTACAACATACCACCCCTTAAAGGGATTTCATCCTCAAAATCTTAACATAAACTATTTACCATCCCTTAAAAGATTTTACCTAATAAGTCAAACTAAACATCATAAAGGTACTATGGTTACTTATGCATATTTTGTGAATATTTTAGAGGTTTATGTTGTCCATGCAACCAACTAAGGATTCATATCCAACTAGGGTTGAATTTTAAGTCCTTGTGTCTCTAACCTAACAATCCTAAGATACACTTCAACAACCAAAGGTCATATAGCACAAAAGGGTAGGTCAACTAAGCCTTTATATCTTCCTAGTCATCACTCCATCATAATAACCATGGTTTTAGGATCACTAATTATAGGATTTCTCTCTTCGTTATGACTTGGTTTAAGAAAATCTCAATAAAATCCAGAAAACATTTGTACATATAATAGTATACTATAAAATAATACGTTGTTGGCAAAGAAATCTATTCAAAATAAAACAAATGATGGATCCAAAATCAATTGCAAAAATCAAGTCACAATTTTTCCATAATAAGATCTTCTTATCCTATCGGTACCTCATCCTCATAACATGACTCTATCTGCAAACCAATACATCACAACATCCAAAGATACATTCCACCACTATGGTAGGGTAAGATAACCTAGACCCCTTTAAGGTTTACTAAACATGGTTCTAATGTGAAACTCATATCAACCTTTCATCATCTCATGAACACATTGGTTAAATCTAGGGTGTACATCTCACCTACAGGGTAACTATCTAAGGCAAGGGTTCTAATTAGGGAGACATAATTGAAATAGTCAAATTCTGACTACAATGGGCTCTAATACCATGTGTTAAGGAGTGGGACCTAGAGGGGATTCACACCCTACCAAAAATATGAGGAATAAAACATCCATTTCAAACACAAATGTAAAATAATGACTATATTCAAATTTTCAAAGGCACCTAATCATCTCCCATGTAGGTTTTACATGAATATTACATCATAAGGATCTAGTAGAGGTAAATATAAAACATATTAAGATTGTTTCCAAGATTCAACTCCTTATGCTAAGTCCATGTTAACTGCCATGTTCTCCTTGACCTACACCTAGGGTTGGAAGCACACCTAGTAAAAGGAGAAAAAGTAGACAACATCAACAAAAGGCTGGTATGTGCATACTAAAATAGGAAATCAAACAATATATGGAAAAAAGGACATCAAAATGTACTATGCTTCCCATGAAAAGAGAAAAATTAAGTACTACCCAAAAGGGAATAAAAGGAAAGAACAATAATAAAAGAGAAACATAAGAGCAAAGTATAAGAACCAAGGCATCCATGTGTGTCACCTGTGACAATACTAGAACAATATAAACATGTAGGTAGGAAATAGCACATCTACCCAAAAACATTGTGGGGTGAACGGGAACTATATACATCCTCTCTAAATATGGAGTGGGCAAGAACTTTATACATCCGCCCTAAGCAGGAAATACACATATATCAATATATTTTCATATGCAGGAATTTTCAACATTTGCATTCATATGTGGGAATGTTCACATCCACATAAAATAACATATAACATTATACTAATAGTCACCACATGATGCATATCAAAATAATAAGCAACTATAAAGGAGAAAAATAGAGATGAGAACATCCAACAAATATATAAAGTGGGATCACATGATCCTAGTCAACATCCACCTTAAAAGTGGGAAAAAGAGAATATATCACCAAAGTATGTTCCACCATGAGTAATGTATAAGGAAGAGTCCAAAAGAATGTCCAATCAGGATAATATCATCACAGGATCAGTAACAAATAAATTAGTTCACATGAACCATAATTTTCAAAGAAAAAGAGATAATGTCTAGCTTAGTGTCCATATGACCAAGACAAAGATAAAAATAGGTTGTTGCTCAAAAGGAATATTAGGGGATGCAAACATACATTAAGAAAGAGGAATTAGAAATTGCTCAATATAGAAATAATGTGGAATGCAATCATACCTCAAATTTAGAGTCCTAGAAACACTTTCCACCAACTAAGTGTTTATAAGATCAACTTTGCCTAATTACAAATTATTCATATGTATTTGGGTTTTGAAATTCATATAAATGTAATGTAACCCTAATTTTAGACTTTTATGTAAAACATTGGATTTTGATTATGAAAATGTCACCAAATAATTTATTAGATTCTCATAATCAAGAAAACATATTTATTTATTACATTTGGAATTAAGATGAATTAGTTACCAATTTTAGGGCTTTTATATTAAGTAATTAGATTCTCAAAAATCTATCATCACAAGCATGGAAATAAGGCTTTGAAACTATTTTATTAGAAAGAACACATTTTTTTAATTCCAAAACATATTTATTTATAATTTTTTGACAACCAGAGAAAGTTATGATTTTTGCAAAATGAGCCAATCAGAATATCCCAAAAATCCATGTAAGCGAGAAAAATTGTGAAAGAGAGGGTCAAAGAGAGGATCGACCCACTGACTCATCCCAATCAAGGCTGGTTAGGTCATACAATCAACTACCATCCTTGACTCATCCAAACCTAAGAAATAGAGGGAGAAAAGATGATTATGCCCCTGATTGAGAAAAAGAAATCAAAGCACAGCGAGGGGCAGTGAGGTAAAACCATCAAGGAGTTTCTTCTCCTTTCTCATGTGGCTTGCCATGGCTATAAATAGTAGCAGCAGAGCTTGGTCAAGATATGGGGAAATCCGTCTCTCATGATGGTTCCAGAATTCGAGTGCACAAAAAGCTAGAGAGGGAGGAGACAAACTTACAACACCCAACTATTGGGCCATCGAAACAGATGAGCACCAGGGAGGAGCACCACAAATCCGCAGCAAAAACTTGATCAATGAGGTTCAAAATGGAAACGTGTGAGGAAATTGGAAGAAGACAAAAGTTAAGCAAGGTGTGATGAAGCCAAAGGTTATATATACATATATATATATATACATATATATATAGGTGTGGTTGTGTATCATGAAAAAAATGATAGAGCTTCAAGAGCAAGAAAATTGATTTTGGGGAAAATAAAAAATATGGTAAATTAGGGCTCGAATTAAGGATCATTGGGTGTGGATTTCTCTCTCGGTTCTAACGCACCAAAACTCATGGAAAACGACTGAGAAACGATTGAGAAAAATGGATCGCAAGGTCACCACGTGTTGGTATTGTTCATGCGTGGGAGGCTCTCCTACCCAAGGTAGGAGACACAATGTCCACCTTCTCTTATGATCAAATGGATCCCAAATCGTGCAAAATCATAATGTGCATGGGACAGCTATTAAATCATAAACCATAGTCAAATAGGAAAGAGAATAAAGTGATATTTCCTTTTCTTTCTCTCTTATATTGAGAGTGTAAACCAACTCCAAATAAATTGAAATTTGACACGCAATATATTTAGGACATGGAATCTGAATTTGGCATTAGTTTTTAGTTTTGGAAATTCTAAGTATTTTATTTAATTATTTCAAAGTAATTCATGTTTTCTCTTTCTTATCATATTAGAGACATCTAGAAACCACCAATTGATGTGAAACTTCACCCTCAAGCAAATTAAAACAAATGAAACATGAATTGACCATTAATTTTGTCCTTTGAGATTATTTATCACATTTATTTAACATTTTATCCTTTTACACACTCTCTCTCCTAATATATACATGTTTATTAAAGATTATCCAAATTACATGAAAATTTGCATATAGCCTTATTTTAACATTTAGATGTTGAATCTAAAGTTATTTTCCTCTTTTGGAGCCATTTGTTATTTTATTTGATATTTTGGGAAAAACTCCTAACTTCTTTTTCAAATTGAATTAAATTACTGATTATAATGTAACTAACATGAAACTTGACTCCCAAGGCAATTGGGACCCAAGGAATCACAATTTCACATTAGATTTTACTTTTGAGATCTCTTTCTATTAATTAATATTTTTGTCTTGACATCATTGTATTTATTTTATCATCCTTATTAGTTATACAATTGTGTCACCTTTCATTCACTCTGATTACCAAAAGGGTTCTATTTCATTATTATGCATAAAAATTTATATGTATCCATCTTATATTTCATTAGAGTATTAATTTCATATTTATTTGAATATTATCCTCTATTTTGGACATTTTAGTTCTTATATGCATATTAGTTCTCTTATCATCAAATTTTAAACAACAGTGTTTAATGTGACATATTTTGGGTATCCTTTATTGATCTAAGGATTAATTATGAAAGCATTAAGCCATATTAGTTCATATGTCTACATGTTAGTGTTTCAATTAAGCTACTAATGTGTATATCTTTATCCATGTTTAGCTAAACCCAAGCAAATTAAGGCTTCTAACCTCTTAACTAGGAATAGGATTAAATTCTAGGATTTGGTATGTTACACAATCAGGAGAGCAATTCGATGCTAGCTCACTGACTAGAAGGGACAACTCCTTCTTGTCCATTCATTTAGAATGAAAGGAACTCCTGGTGGTCTGTGTGGACTACTATAGAGGGAGGAGGTTCCTCTAGGAGGACACAAACAACCATTCTCTATGGTGATCAACCAAGAAGCCACTATTGTTGTTGTCCAAGTGCAACTTAAAGAAAGTCTCACAATGTAGCAAGCGGTTGTCACTGGACTTGATACATGACTAGCTAAACCTTGCAAACCTTCATTCTATTATATAGTTATTGGCACGATCTACTGATTTGGGAATTGCACATTAACATTTTTATTTCCTCTAACTTATCTATTGCCCAGGAATCTCAACTAATATTTCATGTAAAGGCAATAAATAAATTAACATCTCACATCAAAATTTAATGGAAATCTTGGAATGAAGTGGACATGTTTAAGCTTTAGATTAGGTGACATGTAAACACTTCAACATTGTTGGACATTTTTAATGGATCCATCTTCTAGAGTGACAAATGAAGTAGGAATATAGGACTCAATAGAGGAGAGAAGATGTCTCATACCTATAATATTTTGGGTGGCTCCAGAATTAACAATCAAAGGTAAATTGGGTGCTAGCATGTAGGTCCTGAAATTACCTTGTTTGGAGGCCAAATGCACTGAAGATGTAGTAGTAGGTTGCATCATCATGGAATCTCATAATATTATGGGATTTTAACAAGCCTGTCGAGAGGATTGTAGAAGTTGATCATATTCTCCTGATGAGATGGACGAGGTGTTTATCCCTTGGGCAACATGATCAACACCAATTCCACGACTATTCCTGTAGGGTGACCATACTTCTGGTAACACTTATCCTCAAGGTAGCCAAACGTATTGCAATATGTGCATTTGGGCCTTGGAAGATGTCCACGAGCAATGGACAAAATTTCTAGTGGTGAATCCATAGGAGTGAAAGATAGGAGTCATATGTCATATTTTTGAAGATGAGAAAAGACATCTTTCAGAGTGGGGAAGTTGTTCCCTACTAGTATGATGTTACAAACTAGAGCATGGGTCAGATTGAGGCCATCGAGAAATTTGGTAGTGATGAGATGAGCATGCTCATTGGTTTGATTCTCAAAAGACAAGGATAAAAGTAATCAAGTTGTTGGTCAGGTTGATAATATAGTCATGGTATTTGTCAATGGTTCTCTCTCATTGGTTTTCATTGAAAAGTTCGTCACAATATTTATAGATTCACAACCCATTCTTTTCTCGCACATAGTGATGCCGAGAAGTGTGTCCCTAAAATTTATCACAATTTTGTAGATCAGATATTTGGAGGAAACGGATGATCCCATACTATTCTAAAGCTATATTTTTACTTGGCTATTTTCCTGTTTCCATTCAGGGGTATCGTCAACATACTTCTCTATGAACTTCACCTTGTCTTTGGATCCAAGAATTGTTTAAATAGAATTCATCTAGAGTAGGTAGATATCTCCATTTAATTTCATGATGGAGATGGGAGAACTGTCATTATATACTATGGTCTCATGTTAATAGTTGCCTTCAACCTTACCTACAGACATAATGGCAAACTAACCACACTGGTGGAATAATGATGGAGATGGATGATGATGAATCAGACACACTGGTAGAATAGTGATGAAGATAGACAATTATTGGTGATACACATAGTGAGAAGAAATATATAGTTAGAAGGATGCATGAATGAAGAACTATTATAGGAAGAAAATAATATGACAGCAAAAATGTAAAATCCCTAATAGTAACATCTTTCACCCATGTAGGTAGGGATAATAAATGGGGAGGAAAATAAAAGTAAAGTGGTTCTAAGTTTGTTATAAATAGTTGTAGAAAAGGATCTCTAACATGTCATACTCAACAAGTGATGATCAAATCAAGTGGATGATAAAAGAGGGGAGGAGAACAAGTCAAACTCCCATAGAGGTTGCTAGGCCTAAAAGCACCATGCCAAGGGGCAATGGATACAACTTCTAAGGTGGTGGTTGGATTACAAAATCCCTAGATAGAGAACAAAAGAAGAGGTGAACCATGGCAGATTAGTGTTCAGCCAGAGCCAAGGCAGCAGTTGCCTACTTTGGCACCCGACTAGCATGTGAGAGGGCAGAAAGATAGTAAGCAAGGAGAGAGATATAAGAAGAAGAAGAAGAAGAAGAAGAAGAAGAGAGGGATGAGGGTGTTTTGTCCTCCTAAAACCCTATGAGTTAGAGAATTTCTTGTGATACCATGTGAAAAGAAATTCTTATTATGTGTTGTGAGGATTATAGAGAGTTATATATATAGCCTTGTCTCTAGACATAGTGTATTGGAGAAATAACATCACATACACTAAACCAATGCTAATGGGCTTAAGTAGAGTTCTCCCATTTAGCTATTATTATAGAGATAATAGATAACATAATACCACCAACAAGGAGAACATGTGAGAATGGGAGACAATCATCATGAGTATCATATTGTGAGGTTCATTTTATAGTTTTACTAATAGAACTACCTTGAAAACAAGAATGCTAGGAAAAATATGTTTTTGGTATTCAAATGGAAAAGAGAAGACCAACATTGGAGGGTGTTGAGGATGTGTTCCTATGGGCATTGAAAACTATGTCAATGGACCTCTTTGGTCAAGCCTTATTTTGGTGATCCAAGTTTTAGTAAATTAAACAATTCCAATGCAAATAATTAGAGAATATCCACATAGTGTCATCATATGAGTTTTAGTGATGAAAACTTGATTGATGCACATTGTTTTGACTAAATTTACTAATTAACCTACATGCAATTATACTTTTTCCTAATTAAATCGATTACATGTTGAGATTATTATCATTGGGCATATATCTTGCTATAATTCTATATACTTGAGCTATAAGAAACACATTACTGAGTTAGTGATGAAAACTTGATTGATGCATGTTGTTTTGACTAAATTTACTAATTAACCTATATGCAATTATACTTTTTCCTAATTAAATTGATTACATGTTTGAGATTATTATTATTGGGCATATATCGAGCTATAATTCTATATACTTGAGCTATAAGAAACACATTACTAAGCTTTCCATATGGATCTAGATCTAAGATGTACAACTGATGAGTGGATGGATATTTAAGAGGGTTGTTGGATTTATTGGTTGCCACCTCTTCTCCAATTGCTTCAAAACATGTAAGAAGAGATTGGAATTATGTGTCTCGATGTCAACAAGTTATCTGTTATTATTGGTTCCTCATTATTATTCCCTTAATCAAACTTAAAGATAAAATCATACTCATACTATCCCATTTCCCCAAAATTTTCTTCCTATATTACCCATAATTATGTTGATCAGGAGTCCTTGGATAGAGAACACTCATATTTTACATTTATGCACAAAGTATAATGATTTGTAGATTTTAATATCTTAGTCTAAAAAAGTTGCTATCACGAGACAGTTTGTTACCCTCATCCTACCCTGACTGACTGCAGAGCCACTGGCAATAGGTTTTGGGTGCCCATCCATGAAATAGCATGAGATCACACACAAGAAAATAAAGATATGTCAACATGTACATAAGACAAAATATTAACATAGTTTTTTAAATGTACTCCACTAGGTACATATAATTGATATGTATCATTAGATAAACTAATACACTTAGAAATTGCTATATAAATTTAATAGATGAAACACATTAGAATATAGATTAGACACATTTAAAATCACATTCATAGCCCATTTGTTTACGTGTATGAGATTCTTAAAGGTAACATCAAATAGAAAATGCACATTTGTATTTTAATTAATGGTCTAGTAATGTCTTGACTGAGGTAATTTATGGAACATTTGTAGGTAGTCTAAATCCAATATTTTAGATCAAATCTGTATAGATTATAATGAACACATTATATACAAAGTCAATGTGCATATCCTATATTTACTCTAGCGTTGCTCTTATAGTATTATTAACATGACTAACTATATATACATTAATCAAATGTAATTTTGACATTCTGTAGTTAAATGAATCTTACAAAAGATATATATCATATGCAAACATGTGGTTACATATACCCATGTATATAGTTAATCTAGGTATATGGGTTTTTAGGCCTGGGTTTAGCTTGGCCCTGACCTAATCCATATAAAAATTTGGGTTAGAATCTTAGGCTCGGCCCACCCATGTAAATTACATGGATCGGGCTTTGGATCAGTTTATGTGGGTCGGGACATGGGTCAAATCAGGTCGGCCCAGTCCGATGCTCATCCCTAGATAAGATGATGTTCTTTGGTGTAGAAGATTCTTCATGTCTCTAGATTCATTTTTTATTACCTAAATAGGGAACAAATAGGACACAAATTCAATGCGGATGTAAGGGTACATTTGAAAATTTAAAACTAGCATGTCTAAAAGGTTAACATAATATCAACTTGGCAATAGAACAAGAAGTAAAAGGCTAAAGGACAACCAACATTGAAAACATGTAAAAAAAGCTTTAAAATCATGTTTTAAGTGCATTGAATCATTATACATCATCATGTCATTGTAAGTCCTTATATTCTTGTAACAACTTCCATTGGAAGAGTCCATAGGGAAAACTAAGGAACATAACCAATAGTTGTACACATTTCAACCATGAGGGACCCAAATAGTCATTGCCATAGGATCACTCTATTAGTAAATACAAGCACGGAGTATAACAACATATACAAAATTTTATCTATCTGTATTCCCATAACAGCAAGATGGCATCAAATATTATGAAATATGGAAGATGGTTTAATGAGTTATACCTAGTCCTAGAGCAAGTCGAGTGACAAAACTCACTTATTTGCAACCCCTGACTAGTTTCTCTTAGATAGTGGTTGTACAACTCTTGGTCTTCACCATGAATAGTTGCATATGCAATCTCTACAATGATTCCAATGGTTTCGCAATAGACTCGAGGTTGAATTTGCTCTCTGAGCAGCAACCAAAGGACTCATGTCTCTAGAGTAGTCCACACAGACCAACTAGAACTATTGTCTTTCACCAAGAATAGATAGGATGGAGTTGTCCCTCTTGTTGGTGTACTAATCACCAACTATCTCTCCCACCTATTTATAGGTGGAGTTAGGGTCAAGGTTCCCAATCCGTATAAAATTGTGCAGGAGTGGAAGGGACCAGAAGATCTAGAATTTTCACAACCTGTGATAGTCAAAATGGCCATTTGGTGACCCAAACGGTCGTCTATTCACCTGAGATGGTCGTCTCGCACTCCCAGATGGCCATTTGGCAGTTTCCCAATCGTACACAAATTTGGAAATTTTGAATCCAATTAAAATCACATATTAATCTACTTACACTTCAAGTATGTGCAATCAAAACTATTCAGGAACATCCAGAATGTTCATTTGACCCAATCAAGCCATCTCACTCAAGCCAGATGCTTGTCTCACTCGCCCAAATGACCGTATGATGAGTTTGAGATGAGCTAGTCAGTTCAATCACATTGAACTTGTTGATTCAATGGAAGAACTTAGCCAATTTGAACTCTGATTATCCTAACAATCCAAACGGCCATCTCAACACTTGAGATGCCCGTCTCACTACCCAAACGGCCATCTCAACACTTGAGATGGTCATTTGGTAGTCCAGTCAGTCAATCTTTCGATCTATTATGTGAATTGAATACCTAAACACTTTAGTAATTAATCCAATCATCATCCAAGATAAACTCCTCTTGTACATGAGTTCCTATGTGTGTGACCCTATAGGTCCCATATCACATTGGCAGTGAATGTCTATAACTAGCTTATGACATCGCAAGCAAGGAGTGGTGCCTAGTCACACATCAATGCTACCCAAGTGAATGGAAAGTTGGAAAATAACTTCAACCTACAATCTGTGTAAGGTATTGTTGTGATTGAATAATTCCTTTGTCTCTGATGTCCGAAATGAACTCAAGGTGTGGACTTGTCATCCTCTTAATGTTCAATCAATGTTCCTTGAACCAAGAGTAGATTGTTTGAGATTATGTGACTTCAATATCATATATTAATTCACATGTGCATGTGCATGCGTTTCTCAGTCTCTCTTATCAAGTGGTCAGGATATCATACTCTAGTAGGATGGATAAATCCCATATCTATCACTCACTATCTATCCCCGTGTGTCAAAGTCACCCAATCATGACCTTTATAATAACCCATGTTTCAGGACTGTGTTTGATGATGTCAAAGCGTACCCAACGACATGTGGCAAGTGTAGTGATTTTGGGTCTAAGAATCACACTCACCACCTTCACTATGAGATATGAATATGACCAGAAATTATGATTTCCATGTGTCACTCTCAAGGTGGGTCTGTCAGATACACTATTCCCTAACATGTATTTGTATGCTTGGTTTGATATTGCCATATCATGACTAAGTGAGACTCAGTCATCAACAAACTCACATTTTAGTCTTATGTGTTATTGGTATCTATCTACCTTCCACAGTAACAACCGACTAGGGACATAATGAGAATATGTATATGTACTCTTAGCATCCATAAGATCTCATTTCCATAAGGCTAATACTTGAAAACATACGTCATTGAGTAATATTATTCTCTAGATATTAATAGTGTTTCCTCACTATCCCATAACTAAATGAAATAGAATGAATTGGAAGCTTGACTTTGTAAGTATTAATCAAATCCTCTATGGTATATGCCATGTCAATCATCACATGATTGACTCTATGGGCATACCTTGCCAACAGACTCCCACTAGCACTTAGAGCCAATCACTAATGAAATCATATTCTCGGTGATCCAAACATGTCCACCATGTTTCTGATGTGCTAGTGCAAATATAGCAGGTTAGAAACACTTTGTTATTAGTCGGTATATTGCATGTTTCCTTCTCTGTTCCCTATACAATTTCTCATATGAGACGTAATTGTCATAATATGGTATCTGATATTCCTTGCCTAACATTAGCTCTAGTGTTGTCATCGTATTAATACTGAGTCATCAATGGTTGGAACATCTATAAGTTCATCATATGAACCTTTAGATCCGTATAGTATCACTTTGTGTTCATAAGACAAGTATACTTGGATTTTTTTGTAAAATAACATTAATGGCTATCAGTTTAGAAACTTCCCAATTAATCATCACTTTTTCCTTTTAAATCAAAACATATTTTAATTTGCGATCAGCTTTGTCATTTATGGAAGCTTGCATTGATGTAACTTTTTACATCCAACTCTTCCTTTTATTTCTATCCTTATTGATTAAGAATCTACCTTTAGTCACTTCTCAAGTACTAATGGATATCTTCAATGACTTGCCAATAACCCTTATTTGAGTTTATATCAACTTGTATTGTCTAGTACATACACGATTATATGGGATAAGTACATTCATACCATTAATGAAAGATCAATTGTTATACCAGCCTATGGAATCTTAATCATGTTGTTTCCATTTTTCATAAGGATTCGAACATATGGTTTATGAGAAACTAATCTGGATTATCCCTTATTGAAGCCATTCGTGTTGAACTCTTTCAACACATTGCTATTGTACATGTTCAAACTTCCATTGTGAAACATTCAAGAACTATCTCATAGGTCTTGGTCCTTATCTCATAAGATGTTTCACTTAATCCTTCATTGTTGAAGGTGTTTTCATGCCAATTCTCAACATTCGCAATATCAATATGACATTCCTCATCACATGTGGAATATTCATATATGCTCCCACTAAATCTTTGAAATCACAGATTTCATCTTTTGTTTTGATTCAAGTCAAACTCTTTTACTATCTTGTCAAGTCAAAATATCCTTATTCTTTGATTTGCTTATTTCAATCCCAGATTGAATCTTGTAGTTCATAGACTTTATTTGCATTCCTTGAAGTTAAAAAACCCTTTTAGGTTGTGCCACATACACATCCTATGATGTATTCCTTTTAAGGAATCTAGTTTTATCTTCATATGCCAAATCTCTTAGTCTGTGTTAACTACAACAACAAGCTTTACAGTTGGTAATGCAATTTCTATCATGTTCAACAACTTGAACTGATTTAAAAACCAATTCAACCAATATGTCCTTTTATGTTATCCATGTAGGTCTTTACCACAAGACCTTATTGCACCATGTAAGTATTACCCTTTTAGGTGGGGTTGTAAAGGTCCTACCTTGTTGTCTTACATGGACTCCATATTACTCATATATAGCTTCTAGTTGACTAGTTGGCTCATCATGTAAGACCAACCCATCAGAATTGTTGGATTCACAATCCTCCAATATCATATGTGTTCTACTAGAACTGTTGTACTCTGTGTTCCATGACAAACTTGATATTACACAACAACTTGTGATTCTCTTAGCTCTCATTGTACCTATTAGTTGACCTCGAACATTTTGAGTTCTACTTGTACTCCCAATGATTCTTTTAGAACTTAGTTATCCTATCAACAAAACACTTTTGTTGTTGGATTGGGATTAATAGTAACATTCAACAATTATGCTTTGTGGACAAACCTTTTCAAGAAACTACTTTCTCAATGTAGGTTTCAATCCTTTAGACATATTGGGACATTCCCAAATCATAGCATATATGATGTCTTACAACCATTCATTGGGTACATGATTTAGTGTTAGGTATATATTTATGAGGATAATAAGATTAGATTAATTGATAATCATATCATGACTCATCATGGTATAATTCCTTCCTTTTGACACATTAGACTTATGATACATTATCACAGATCTTCCTGAAGGTACATGGTATTGATGTAAAGTATTTCAACACTTGATCTTGTCAAAGTTTATCAATACTTTTATCAAATTCATACTTCATTTATAATCTCCTTGAACATTTCAAGAGATTACCATTTTACTGAATACATACCATCATATTACAAGTAAATGGATATGAGGTATAAGTAATTGTTTATAGCATTCATTCCATAATATCTTCATGCATCATATGTATGAGGTCTAATGGAAGGATTGTCCCCCTCTACATCTAGTAAAGGATGTCATGTCACTTTGTGCGTAAATAAGGCTTTGCATGTTTCCTTATGTTCAATAACCAAGGGAATCTAGATTCACATCAATATGTATTCTAGACATTCAGTTCTTATATATACATCCAAGATGACTAATGCTAATAAAAATCTTGATTTATCAATTATATTCCTTTGGTATTAATGTTACAAACATTCATCTTAACATCTTTCATACAAAGACCATTCAGATGATTGGGCATTACCATTAAAGAACATATCTTTAGAAATAGAAACATAATATCTCACTTTATTGAATCATCCTTGTCATACAATATGCTTTAAATTAAATGTTTCCATTCATATGGCATAATGAAATAGCATTTTTAATAACTCCATTGCATGCCCATTGGGCAAAGATAATTTTAGATATGGACTAAGGCTTCCACAACTCTTGCTCTGCCATGTCCATCTTTGTCCTCTTATGAGGGCCTTTACTTCTTGTCAGATTCTACACATCAGTATGTCAGATCTCTATTTGGTATCACATACCAAAGTGAAGAAGTAATCAAATTTATCTCATACTGTTTATACCTGAAGTGGTGGCCTCAGTGCCTTCCTTCTTCTTCTTTAATTTCTCTAACTAGAGTGGGCAATTCCTCTTCCATTGTCTAGACCGGTGATAATGGTGACAGTCACATCTTACTTTATTTACGCTTCCCTTTGCTTTGAGATCTGAAGACTTGGGCTTCTAGCTAGCTTTAAAACTCTTCTTAGCTTTGCCTTTGCCTTTGCCTTTATACTTCCCCTTTGTCTTGTTGATCATCATCACACACTTGTGCTTGTCTTTTTTCATTTGTGCCTCAATTGTTCTCAACATGCCCAACAACTCTGTCAATTGTTTGTCAAAGTGCTCATGTTGTAGTTCATGACAAACTGACTATACGACTCTGGCAGAGACTACAGAATCGCATCATTAGCCAACTCTTGACCCAAGGGGAATCCCAGTCTAGCTAGCTTCTCCATATACACAATCATATTGAGCACACAAGGACTTACTAGGTCACCTTCTACCATGGTACATTTAAACAGCACCTTGGAGACATCATATCTCTCTTTTCTTGCCTGATCTTGATACATGTTCTTGAGATGTGTGACCATCTCAATTACATTCATGTTCTCATGCTGCCTCTACAACTCATAGTACATGGAGCATAGCATCAGACACTTGACATCCACGACATCTTCAGTATGCTTCTTGTAAGCATCCTTGTCAACCTGTTGTGCATTTTGAGGTGGTTCCTCTGGTTATGGCATCTTCATGACATAGAGCTCGCGCTCCTATGTGAGAATGATTCTCGTCATCCTGAACTAGTCATGGAAGTTGTTCCCAATTAATTTGTCCTTCTCAAGGACCGATCGCAAATAAAAGTAATTGTTTTTTGTTGCCATTTAATTCTACAAAAGAATTTGCAACTTTGTCAAAAACTCATTTTGATTTGATTTGATTAATTAAAATTTGGATGATAATAATTATGTCTTTAATTCATTATTTTTCTCATTATTTTATTCAAATTGATAACCCTCAAGTATCAATTCAGAAAATTGCAGTGAACAATTTTCCAATGAGACAAGATCCATATTTCATCAAATCATGAGTTGGCTTTTGTCGATCGCCCACAACCTGATTATTTAGGTAAGTCATCATGCCAATTGCATCACATGCAATTCTTGGATAGATGATAGGCACAAAGTCTTGCCATGATCATCTGCATGCCTCTGGGCTTGGGCTCTCTAAGTCACTAGTTAAGCCTGACCCAATAATCGTACTCATGAGGAGTATTCGCAAAGAGTATGCCACCTCAAATGCTCTTTGTATGACCTCAAGAAACAACCGCAATGCTAGTTTTACAAAACCCATTGGCGTTCTTGCTTGCCTAGGTTTTACTAGATATTCTAGTGATGAAAACCTTATCTTTTCTATGTCCCAGCCTAGAACCATTGTCCTCACCATCTATGTTGATTACATCATTATTATTGGTAGCATTTCTCTTGGGGTTTCAGCTTTGAAACAAGCACTCTAGCTACACTTTCATACCAAGAATATGGGACAAGTTGGCTACCTCTTGGGAACTGAAGTGATATGCTCTCATAATGGCACAGTCTTTTTGTGAGATTTAATGGGTGGCATACATTTTTCAAGAACTAAGTCTCTGTATGTCTTCCCCATCAACTCTCAAATGTGATAATCATTCATCAATTCATATAGATAATAATCCATTCTTTCATGACCATGCCAAGAATATTGAGGTTGACTTCCACTCTGTGAGATATCTAATTCATGTCAAGAAGATCATTACACCAAATGTTAAGATTGGAGAATAGATTTTTGATATCTTCACGAAGCCATTTCCACCTTCATCCTTCTCCTACATGTGTGGCAAGCTGGGAATACATAATATGTACTCTCCATCTTGAGGGGGAGTGTATGTGATATTTTATGTTAGTTATTGTCTCCATAATAGTTGAATTCAATAATTCTTCTCAATCCCATTAGCATTAATTTAATTTATATAATGTGGTGTCTTAGGTACATTGTACCTTGAGACAAGATTATATATATTACTCTTTGTAATCCTCTCAATATATAATAAATATTTCTCTTCACAATACTTTTGTGGGCTAAAAGATGAGGAGTGGATTAGGTTAGAATTTTGTAAGGAGTACACCTGAGAGGGGATCCACTCCTCACATAAATCAAATAAAAGTCGTCATCCATAACAAACATGCATAAATTTTCCATAATTAGATGAATACCTTTTATTTGATTTTTTAGAGAAAAAATGGATATCATAAAGACCAAAGTATAACAACGGAATAAAAGTATAATGACTATATTTAACAAATAATATTACATAATAATCTCCCACTAGAAAAATTGCATGAAAGATAATAATTTTCAACATCCATGCAGATGGATATCCAAGCTACCTCAAGTCTATCTCCCAAGAGTTAGCTCCCCTAAGCCAAGTCCATGTCATCACGTAAAATCCTCCATGTCCTTCACCTATAGAATACCCCAAAAGCAAAGACAAAATGGATGTTGTCAGCATAACAATGTTGGTATGTTCAAAAAATATGGTTTGAGCAATATTTACAAGAAGGGACATCATAAACTTTATCAAGGCTGTCCAAACCAAAAGGGAAAAGAACATCCAAATGGATATCAACATAACATTGTGAAGAAGATATTCAATAAGAGATTCTTTCTTTTAAACAACATCACATCAATGATATACAAATCATAAATAGTTGCATAGTGAGTGATAAGAAGACTAACATATACTAAACAGTAGGGTAGTAACCCATATATTCCATACCAAATGGTATCAAGGCTAAAAACTTAGTGCCAAAAAATATAGATTTTACAAGGGAATAAAACTTAGTGCATGGTAGGGGAATCAAACTTAGTGCCTAATATCATATCTGTAGGGGAGTAAAACTTAGAACATGTAGTGGAATAAAACTCAATGCCCAAAAATATGGTATCACTACATCTAGTTATGACTAATCAATTACACATGAAAATAGGCCATGCAAGATAAAGTATAGTCATGCTTAAATAAGGCATGAGAACATTCAACTAGTATAAAGTGGGTCTGAGGACCAATAAATAAGTAATCAACCATTTCAAAATTAAGGTGCATCAAAAGTTTACAAAAGTCACAACATGTAGGTTAGGGTTTCATTTAGTTCAAATATCCCCCTTATGGTTTCCTCATGGAAAAGTATGAATGAGATACGAATTAAGACCCAACAAGCATATGAAACATACTAGATAGATCAAAAGATCAATATCAACATATTAATTACTCACATAAATCAACCACTCAAAAGATAGAGAATGTGTATAGGATAGTATATCCCAAAGGACCAATAGAGGGATACAAATATGAATGATTTCTCAATAACACAACAAGGGATGCAACTTACCTCAAGATGTGTCTAGATATGTC
The DNA here is from genome assembly GCA_963693085.1 of Alisma plantago-aquatica. NCBI lineage: Eukaryota > Viridiplantae > Streptophyta > Magnoliopsida > Alismatales > Alismataceae > Alisma > Alisma plantago-aquatica. Next base: position 1,099,769,790 of record OY856411.1, read on the forward strand.
CAGGGTCAACCCTAGTTCCACCTTAGGGTCACAAGATACCTATTAAAAGCATATATGATATTATGACTAACTTCTCATTAATTACATAAATCCTATAATTCACCATAGTATTATTAATTAATTACATTATCAAAACCACATCATCATCTAGATTATATATTACCGAGTTTACTACAAATTTTACTTTGTTTTTCTGACTTGTAGGTTACTAGGTATGAATTCCAAAAATTCTAACTAGTTAGAAAAATCACTAAAAATCATGTACCTATATTAGGATTAGGTGATAAAGATCATACCATCATGTAGAGAAAACTACTAGGTCGGCCTCTTACCATGTTGTAAGCCCAGGTGACTTGGTCGATTATGATTAGGCCACAACAGTAAGACTAGGGGTGGATTTTCTTAAGTACGTGGATTTTTTGGTGTTTTCTCCTTTGTTAAAAATTGAAAAATACATAGTAAATTATTTATATAGCTCATGGGAATTTTCTCTACATGATGGTATGGTTTTCATTGCCTAGTTCCTATATGATTGCATGATTTTTAGTGATTTTCCTAATTAGTTAGAATTTCTAAAATTTGTGCCTAGTAATATATATGTCGTAAAAATAAATTAAAATATGTGGTAAACTCAGTAATATGTAATCTAGAGGATGATGTGGTTTTGATAATGTAATTCACTAATAATACTATGGGTGAATTTTAGGATTTATGTAATTAATGAGAATTTAATCCTAATAACATATATGCTTTTAATATGTAGCTTGTGACCCTAAAGTGGAATTAAGGTTGACCCTGGACATATCTAGATGCATTTTAAGGTAAGTTGCATCCCCTGTTGTCTTATTGAGAAATCACCCATATTTGTATCCCCCTCTTGGTCCTTTGGGACATACTATCCTATACACATTCTTTGCCTTTTGAGTGGTTGATTTATGTGAGTAATTATATGTTGATATTGTTATTTTGATCTATCTATTATGTTTCATGTGGTTGTTGGGTCTTAATTTGTATCTTGTTCATACTCTTACATGAGGAAACCCTAATTTGAATACTTGAACTAAATGAAACCCTAACTTATAGGTTCTGACTTTTGTAACATTTTGATGTACCTTGATTGTGAAATGATTGATTACTTATTTATGGGTCCTCAGATCCACTTTATATTAGTTGAATGTTCTCATCCCTTATGTAAGCATGACTATACTTTATCTTGCATGGTCTATTTTCATGTGTGACTGACTAGTCATAACTAGCTGTAGTGATACTGTATTTTTAGGCATTGAGTTTTATTCCACAACCATGTGCTAAGCTTTACTCCCCTAAACATATGATATTAGGCACTGAGTTTGATTCCCCTGCCATGCACTAAGTTTTATTCCCTTGCAAAATCTATATTTTTTTTTAAACTGAGTTCTTAGCCTTGCAACCCTTTGGTATGGAACATATGGGTTCCTACCTTGATGTTTAATATATGTTAGTCTTCTTATCACTCACCATGCAAGTATTTGTGTTTTGTAAATGATTGATGTGATGTTGTTTAAAAAGAATAATCTCTTATTGAATATTTTCTTCACAATGTTATCTTGATATCCATTTGGATGTTCTTTTCTCATTTGGTTTGGGAAGCCCTGATAAAGTTTATTGGTGTCCCTTCACCAAAATTTTGATCAATCCATATTTTTTAACATACCAACATTTTTATGTTGACAACATCCATTTTGTCTTCTGTTGTGGAATATTCTCTAGATTAAGGACATGGAAGACTTTACGTGATGACATGGACTTGGCTAAGTGGAGCTAACTCTTGGGAGATAGACTTGAGGTAGCTTGGATATCCATCTGCCCAAATGTTCAAAGTTATTATCTTTTATGCAAGTTCCATAGTGAGAGATTATTATGTAATATTATTTATTGAATATATTCATTATAATTTTATTCCATTATCATACTTTGGTCTTTATGATATCCATTTTTTTGAAAGATCAAATAAAATGTATTCATCAAATTATGGAAAATTTATGTGTCTTTGTTATGGATGATGACTTTTATTTGATTTAAGTGAGGAGTGGATCCCTTCTCAGGTCCCACTCCTTATAGAATTCTACCGTAATCCACTTCTCATCTTTTAGTCCACAAAATTATTGTGAAGATAAATTTTTATTATATATTGAGATGATTACAAAGAGTCATATATATATTCTAAGACATAACATTATATAATTTAAACTAATGTTGATGGGATTGAGTAGAATTAGTCAATTCAACTACTATGGAGATAATAACTAACATAAAATACCACATACACTCCCCCTCAAGATGGAGAGTACATATTATGTATTCCTAGCTTGCCACACATGTAGGGGAAGGATGAAGGTGGAAATGTCTCGGTAAAGATATCAACAATTTGTTCTCCAATCTTAACATTTGGTGTAGTGATGTTCTCGGTATGAATTAGATCTCTCACAAAGTGGAAGCCAACCACAATATTCTTGGTGCGGTATGTCACCCATTAAATATCATAAAAAGTATTTGCTACGGCGAGAGTGTAGCTCTTCAATTCCTAAGAGTTATCTAAGTTGTCCCATATCGTTGGTATGAAAATGTAGTTGGAGTGCTTTTTTCAACGCTTAACCCCAAGAGAAACACTACTAATATTAATAATGTAATCAACATTGATGGTGAGGACAATGGTTCTAGCTTAGAACGTAGAAAAGATGAGATTGTGGTCAATAGAATATCTACTAAAACCTAGGCCAGCAATAACTCCACTTAGTTTTGAAAAACTAGGACCACATTTATTGCTTGAGGCCATCCAAAGAGTGGTTGAGATGGCATACTCTTTGTAAAGACTCCTATAGACTTCTTCCTCCAAATCAACATGAAGGAAGGCATTTTATATCAATCTAGAAAAGAGACTAGTTTGCGTGAGTGACAAGAGAGATCACAATCATGACAGAAGAAATGTGAGTGATCGATGACCATGTTTCAAAGAAATACTCACCATATGTTTGAGTGAATTCTTTGTCAACAAGTGAGGCTTTGAGTAGTTCCAACAACACATTGGACTTGAATTTGATATAGAATACCCACATGAACCTTTCCAACTAGGGTGAAAAAATGCCTTGCAATATTTTTCAAAATATGAATGGAATCAAGTTGTTGGGATTTTAAAAAAAAAGTTGTTGGACAATGGTTCTAGCAGTAAGGGAAATCTTATATAGGAAACATGTATGAGAAATTGGATGAAGGAGAATGCAAGAATGTACACTTTCATGGAGAGCCACAAGACGTGATAGATCCTTAAAAGTGTAATATTGTGCCTGAAGTTGAGTCACTGATGAAGGAATGAAATTAGTGATAGGAGTGATAGAAGGATGGGTTTCATGTACAAGATCCATAGGGTCAGAAAGCTCAAGCTAAAATAACTAAGGTTGAGGTGGACAAAATGACAAAGGAGAATTAAGAAACACAACAAAATCATGGAATGTAATGTTGGTGGAGACGTACAAACAATGATTGCTTGGACGATAATAGTGATAACCATTCTGAAAGGTAGAATAGCCACAAAAAACTATTTCAATAGAATGGAGATAAAGTTTATTTGCCTTTTCATCAAAGTTATGCATAGAAATGGTACAGTACTTGTAGGGATGCCCATACTTCTGGTAGCATTTCTCGTTAAGGTAACCAAAATTATTACAATATGTGCATTTGAGCCTTGGAGGATGTCCATGAGCAATAACCAAAATATCCAGTAGTGAATCTCTAGGAGTGAAAGATAGGAGTCATAATTCATATTGTTGAAGATGATAGAAGATGTCTTCTGGAGTGGGGATGTTGTTGCCTACCAGGATGATGACACAGACTAGAGAATAGGTCAAATTGAGTCCATCGAGAAATTTGGTGATGAAGAGATGAGAATGCTCTTTGGTTTGATCCTCAAAAGAGAAGGAAAAAAGTAATCAAGTTGTTGGTCAGGATGATAATAGAGTCACAGTATTCATCAACGGTCATATTTCCCTTATATACATTGAAAAGTTCATTGCAAGTTTTATAGAGCAGACATTCTTTTATTGCATGTAGTGATGATGAGAAGTGTGTCCTACAACGTTTTCATAGTTTTGTAGAGCATATGTTTGGAGGCTATGGACGACCCCATATTGTTCTAAAGCTAGATTTTGACTTGGCTATTTGCTCATTTTCATTCTGGGGTATCATCAATAGGCTTCTCTATGAACTTCACCTTGTCTTAGGATCCAAGAATTGTTTGAATAGAATTCATCTATAGCATGTAGTTATTAAATTCATGATGGAGATAGGAGCACTGTCATTATAGATAATGGTATGAGGTTAATATTTGCCTCAACCTTGCCTACAGACATGATGGCAAACTAGTCACACTGGTGGAACAATAGTGGAGATGGATGATGATGAATCAGTCATACTGATAGAATAGTGGTGGAGATAGGCAATCATTGGTGATATACACAGTGAGAGGATAGAGATAGTCGGAAGGTAGCACAAATGAAGCACTATCACAGGAAGGAAATACTATGATAAGAAAAATGTAAATGATCCCTAACAACTAACATCTTTCACCCATGTACATAGGGATAATACAAAGGGAGGAAAAGAAAAATGAATTGGTTAGGAGGTTGTTACAAATAATTGTAGAAAAGGATATCTGCCATGTCATACTCACTAAGTGACGATCAAATATGGTGGGTGACATAAGAGGGGAGGAGAACAAGTCCAACTCCCATAGAGGTTGATGTTCCTGAAAGCACCCTATTAAGGGGCAATGGGTACAACTCCTAAGGGGATGGTGACATGCAACTCCCAACAAAGAAGACTGAGCTGGATAAATTAGATAAACCCTATACAAAGAGAAAAAAAGAGGTGAACCATGACATATTAGTGTTCAGTTAGAGCCAAGGCAGAAATTGCCTACTTTGACACACAACTAGAGGAAGGGAGGGTGGAAGGGCAGTTAGTGAGGAGAGAGAGATAAGAAGAAGAACAAGAAGAGATGGATGGGGTGTCTTCTCCTTTTGAAACCCTAAGATGTTAGATAATTGCTTTTGATACCATGTGAAGAGAAATTCTTATTATATGTTGCGAGGATTATAGAGAGTCATATATAGCCTTGTCTCTAGGTATATGTATCGCAGAAACAACATGACATACACTAAATCAATGTTAATGTGCTTAAGTAGAGTTAGACCATTTATCTATTATATAGATAATAGATAACATAATACAACCAACAAGGAGAACATGTGAGCATGGGAGACAATTATCATGAGTATCATATTGTGAGGGTTTTTTTCTAGGTCTACTAATAGAACTTCCTTGAAAATGAAAATGCTAGGACAAATATATGTTGGGTATTCAAATGGAAAAGAGAAGGACAACATTGGAGGGTGGTAAAGATGTGTTCCTATGGGCATTGAAAACCATGTCAATGGACCTCTTTGGTTAGGCCTTGTTTTAGTCAACCAATTTTTAGTATATTTAACTTGTCCAATGTAGATAATTAGACAATATCCACATAGTGTCATCGACTGAGTTTTAGTGTTGAAAACTTGATTGATGCACATTGTTGTGACTAAATATACTAATTAACCTACATGCAATTATATTTTTCCTAATGACATTGGTTACATGTTTGAGCCTTTTATTATGGGGTAAATATTGAGCTATAATTTCATATACTTGAGCTATAAGTAACACAATTGTAAGGACCCTGACCCACATTTTGGGATAACCCTATTTGTTTTGCTTAAGCATGTTTCTTAGTACCTTGCTCTAATCATCTGAGATGTAATTAGGGCATGTTGATGAGTCTTTTTATTTTTGTTTTAGTATGGAAACTAGAAATTTCATATTAAGTTAAAGGTTTCTCTTGGAGAGTCTTGTTTGAGCTTGTTTGGTTGATGCTTGTGTTTTGTGGTGAGGTTTTGGTGCAAATTGCACCTAGAGCAGGGGTTAATGTGCAAGTTTGCCACCTCTTGAGTGTTCCTTCTCTCTCTTGGTGCCCTCTATAGGAGAGAGAGAGGTGGGCACCTAGTTTGGATCTTGGTTGTGTGGTGACATCCTTGGTGATGTTTTAGACACATGTTTGAGGTGTCCCTTACACCTAGATGTATTGTATCAGGCTAGATAGCCCTAGAGAGGTTTCCTATCAGTTTTTGGGTGTGTAGATTTGCACCCTATCAGTTTGTGGGTGTGTAGAGTTGCATCTAATCAGTTTGTGGGTGTGTAGAGTTGCACCCTATTGGTTTGTGGGTGTGTAGAGTTGCACCCTATCGGTTTGGGGGTGGGTAGGGTTGCACCCTATCGGTTTGAGGTTGTATGGAGATGTGGTATCGGGCATGACCTTGGTAGGAGACCAAGTGGGCAAGACTTTACCTAGACCTTATCACCATGTCTTGCATGATGTTGTGCATGAGGATCTTTCTTGTGGACAAGTGGAACCTAAGATCCTAAGGTGGTGATACCTCTTCCATGATCCCTCTCTCATCCCACTTGTATATATACTCCTTTATCTCCATGCAAGAGGATTCTTTTGGCCATCTTTGCTTTCCCTCTTCCTTGGTGGACGACCTTGAGAAGTTTAAGGAGCTAGAGGATCTCTCTTGGAGCTTGGTGAATGAGTTCCAAGTTGTGGTGTTCTTTGATCATCCTTCATCTTCTACCTTGGTATGGTGGTGATCGAGTTTGGTGGATCATCTTCTACCTTGAGCTCGTGAGCTTGGAGCTTGACCTTGGAACTTGGATTTTGGTGGTGATCTTTGAGGCAGGTTATATAACTATTAACCTCCTTTGTTATTTTCACTCTTCATATGCTTATGTTGTTATTCATCTTGAAATTGTTCATCTCTTGTATGCTAGTGGTTTTTAATGGTATTAGAACTATTTTGATGATGGAATCTTGTTGGTTTCTCTTCATATCTTGTACCTTCTTACTGAGAAGTAGATGGACTAGTGGCTGACCTTTCTATGGTTGAAGACAACTAGCCCACACACATACATGCATTATGTGGAGGATAGGTCATCATGGCTTGTAGTGTATCAAATTGATATCCTTTGTGGCAAGTCGTCATGCCTTGGATATGCCTAGATCGACATGCTTTGTGGATGTTTAGGCCGTCATGTGTTGAGAAGGTCAGCTTGTTTTGGCTTATGGTTGCTTAACCGATATGGTTGTTACACTTTGAAGAAGCTGGCCCGTCATGACCTAGCAGCACCTAAACTGATATGGGATGGCTATCGAGATGCATGGTGGGTTTTAGTCATCATGCTCTTGAAGTACCTTAAGTAGATAAGGTGTTTCTCAACCGATATGCCCTTGAAGATGTTCGCCCCTCATGGCTATGGGGGCACCTTGAGGAGTTGGTCTATCTTGGAGACTAATTGTGATGCCATGGTTGGGTGGAGGCTGATACACCTTAATATGTGATTCTTAGCTAACCCTAACCCTAATGATCAATATACCTAGGGTTGCCTGACATGGCTTGGATGCCCGAAACCCTTAGGTGGTGTTGGTCGATATGTTGTGGGATGATGTAGCCCGACACCCTTAGGTGGTGTTGGCCGATATGTTGGGGGTAGTGTTGCCCATCACACCTTAGATGGTGTTGACCATCACACTCTCTAGAAGTGGTAAATCGAAAAACTCTTAGTGAGGTTATCTCTTGGGCCTTGCATAGTGGTAGTGACATGTTGTGATGATGACAAGTCGACACCTTATGGCAAGTGCTAACCGATATGTTACATGTTAACCCCAACCGATATCTTGTGACCATGGCTATGTTACATCATGTTGATGATGGGGTTACGCGTTGTGATGTGATACCCTATGGGGTGGTTATGTGAATAATAAGGGGTGTTGATTTCTATAATCTTCATCTCATGATATGCCTATGGGAGTAATAATCTAAGGGAGGTTTTTGATCCAATCTTGTAAACCCTAATTGATTAAATAGAAACCCTATCTCTAATGAGGAAATGTGAATGGCATGAATCTTATGAGATGATAATGTTGATGATGTATTGTTCTTCTTATTACAAGTCTCTAACCATGCATGTGACACCAGTTGATAATAATAGCTAGGTATGAGTTATGTTGCTTATGATATGCTTGAATGGGCCTTGTGAGCCATAAGTGTTGTGGATACCCTTGAAAGAGGAGGTGAATGGTCTTATGACCTAATGATGGCTTAGTTCCTTGTGTGAGATGGTGATTTGCTCAGTGATGAGAGGAGGAGTTGTTAACCCAAGATATGTGATCCTTGTGATGAAAACTATGGTGAATGACAAGTATCAAGTGATAATGTGATGAGATCACACCTGATATGCTCAAGTATGTTCAGGTGATGTGTTATGCTCTTATTTATGTAGAATTTGTTTAGAGGATGTACGCTATAACATGATTGATGTTGAAAGATGCTTAAATGACCTAATTAATCAAGTGGAACCTAATATTGTAGTTTTCCCTATGCCATAGATCCATTCAGTGTTAGTACTTGTTGAATGGTGAAACGAGTTTAACTCAGAATACATATTTTTTGAATATGCGGGTGTCAGGACGAATATTCCCGTATGTACAGGAATACGTAACACATGATTGTCTATGAGCCATACCTGGAAGAGTATGGATTTGGACCATAGATCCATGAAATGTAACACAGGATTGGCTGTAAGACATACCCTAGAACAGTGCGGCTGTGACCCGTAGCTCAATTTCACTAGCACTGTGACATATACCAAGGTGGGCTAAATCTTTACAGCTAGACTATATGTCATTGGAAGTAGTTGACTTATGATGTCACTGCATGTTCACTCATAGTGACCGAGGAAGGTGAGGTCATGGATTCTGGCTCTTCCACTAGACTTTGTATGGCACCGATTTTGACTTAGCAATGGTCGGTTGGATTTGCATGGTCCAACTCAAATCCTTGGGGCATAATGAAATACGTAATCATCCATATAGTATATCTATATAGGATAAAATATAGAAACATTAGATGAGGCCTTTCTTGAGCTTTATACAATATTTTTATAGGGATTATATATGTTCTTCATATTACTTTTGAATTGTTAAGATGTTTCATAAATCAACAGTAATTGTTCATTCTGTTAATAATGATTACTTGCTTCTTATAGTTGTAACTTTACTACTGCTTTAATTATCTTATCTATGATAATTATAGAGTTGGTGGAGAGTTATATCTCCCTATGAGATTTGGAATCTCAGCTCATGGGTCTCCCACATCCTTTTTAGGTGGACGTGCATGAGTAGGTAGAGATCGTGCAGCAGAGGTTGACCATAAACAAGAAGATCAGTAGCTGACAAGGTTGGAAGTGCTATTGGATGTCTTTTTTTGATATAGTCCTAAAGTCGTCCATGTACACTTGGGTCCTTGGGGATGTTATGTAAATATTTTTGTAGATGTTCTTTCGATACGTGCTTGGCTTGTGTGCCCCTTTTGTATACAGTTATAATGGATGTATGTATATATGTTCCAGAATAGGCTCTTTGGTAATAGGTTGATGGCACACGCGGTAAGTGCTTTGAGGCATGAAATCAGCTGTATGTAGAGGTTCTTGTTGTTTAGAAATTTGTATTAATACAATTTAAATTTTTTGTGTTTATCAACAATCGGGTTGCTTAATCTTTTTCCGTAGTTTTGTTTTGAGTAAACTCTCTTTTGTGTGGCACACGGTGTCACAACAATACTGAGCTTTCCATCTGGATCTAGATCTAAGATGTACAACTGATGAGTGGATGGATATTCAAGAGGGTTGTTGGATTTATCGACTGCCACCTTTTGCCCCAATCACTTCACAAAATGTAGGAATAGTTTGGAATTGACACTACTACAAAAAATACATTTTACAATGGGATAAACACAACAATTCTATTGGTTGTGTTGTAGTTAGAATACTTATCACAACAAGCCTATTTGTGTATTGTATATTGTATATTTTATACAACACAAGTTATTTACAACATGTCAAACCCGTTGTAGTATATGTGATACTATAACAAGTGCTTAATTGTTGTAATATAGTGTAGTATCACAACATACTCAAAGTTGTTGTAAAAGACCTTAATTACACAACATATAGTGACCCGTTGTAATAGTCACACATGATAACATGTTGCAATAGACCATCATTACACAACATAGACCAAACCATTGTAATATATCATAATCACACAACATGCATTCACCTATTGTAATAGGTACATGTTGTAATAGACCACAATAACACAATATGTTAATACATGTTGTTATATATCAAAATCACACTACAAACTCTGACATGTTGTTATATACTATAATTACACAACATGTTGTGACCTGTTGTAATAGACACACATGATAAATTGTTATAATATGCTACCATTACACAATGAAGACTAACCTATTATAATATACCATAATCGCACAACAAGAGTTTACATGTTGTAATAGCTACATGTTGTAATAGACTACAATCACACAACATGTTGTAACCTATTGTTATATACCAATATCATAAAACAGACACCAACTTGCTATTATATACCCTAATTACACAACAAATTCCAACTTGTTATATAATCACATGTGTCCTTATTATTTAACAAATCCCCTTAATACAAAAATACAAAATCTTCATGTCGCCTTGAGCCCTTGACTTCCTTTTTTTGAATTTAATGTGATGAATACATCCTCTCTTCCCCTCTCATTCATCTTTCTAAAATATGCTTCTAGGAGTATCGTGGTTACATAATTGATTCGGTCAATAGCACTACCTTATGCCCCCAAGTCTCTAATCCTCAACGAGCTTCCTTCTCGGTGTGGGTGCATACTCACAAGGGCCGCAACAAAGTTACTGGAGCAGCTGAGTGTCCAGATCGGTCTTTTCCAAGGATGGGTACATCGACCATTCGTATAGCATACAAATAAGATCATGTGTTACTGATATTTTGAGAGAAATGATAGTTAATTTCGGTGCTTTTGGTTTGGGATCTCAGAATCAAGTATGAATGGACCAGTTCTGGTGTCTACATTTCCTTAAAATGACTTAGTTTATACTTCTTGTTGCTATTTTAGATATACAATGATTCAATCATGTTACTCTTGCTATAAAAAAAAAACCAAAGCACCCAATGCAAGTTTCCAACTTTAACCCATGTTAAGATTGTGTTATTTACTTTTCAATGATTCACTGGTTATTCTTGTTTAACTCATTATGTTTTTTTGAACAATGGGAAACGTAAGAAATTGGATTCTTTACTCTTTTTTATGTTTGAAATCACACACCCTTATTTTTAAGAGCACTTTTACACTATTACCATCTAGTCTAATTTATATTAATAAAACAAAATTGTCTACATCATGTAGTAGGAGATGGAAAAATTTTCCATCTCAGTTAGAATTTTAAGCTCTTGTTCATTCAATTCTTACTAAAAACTAAACATATTCATGTTTGTCTTATGCTTCTGATAATTCCTTAGGATCCTTGTCTTAGTTGGACAAGTTCAGGAAGTGACCAGAACTAACATAGCTTCTGGATTTTGTTTATAAAAGAAAACATTGGAGATATAATCAATGATGTAAAATGTAACTCCATGTTAAATGTTTATTCAAACTCTAAGACACTTCAATTTTCTGTATATTATACTCTCTAATTTATGTATTAATTTATATTTTAAAGTTGAACAATAAAGGATGGTCACTATTTTAAAGAGATGAAATACTCTTGGCATAGAAGTATGTTGACTTCTTTCCAGCTCTTTAATTATCAATGCAAAAGAGTCATAGAATATCTTTTTGTACCTTTCATCTATATGGTTATGATTTTGCAGGTACTAATCACATAACCCAAGGTTAAGGATGATTTATCTATATGGTGACCACTACTAGCAAACATAGAGGACAAATGGAGGCTAGGAATACCACATCGACCAAAGTGTGTACAGTTGGGTCATTTCTCTTCCATTTAACAAAATGAGAGAGGTAAGTAGTTGATGATTTTGAAGAAGTGATTCAAGGCTACCATGATTATGGTACACAAGATAAAACAACATTATAGTAGTGTAAACACCCCTTATGTATAATAATTTTATGCTCTATGATTATATGAGGAGAGGATGAATTGTTTTTTATCTGACACACATTCATGACTAATTATTATATATATAGCTTAATTTTCTTCAGGTCTCTACTAGACAAGTTAAGGAAGTGATCAGAACTAACATAGCTTCTGGATTTTGTCTACAAAGGAAAACATTAGAGATACGATTGAGCAAGGATCTGCACAATGTAGGGGATACAGACCAGGACCCTACTTCCAAATCTAGTTTCCCACATGCACAATTCTTAAATCTTCCTAAGGTAAGCAACAAGTCAATTATTTAGCAAAATATTTGGAGATAGAGATTGCCAATGTTGTACTTGTTATTGATGTTATCCCTAATTGATTTTTCTAGGGCTATCAAAAGTGTATTTTGATGTTGTTTAACCCATTACGTGCAGTAGCTATTGGAAGGGTGTGCATATCTCATAAAAATGAGCCAATTATCCTTTACAATGTGGCATTGGACCCAAAACACAAAAAAAGTGATAATTGATAACTTGTTGATGCCAGATGAAAGTGTGCCAATACCTTCGGATATGGCAGAAGTTTATCAAAGTTTTTCAAGGCACGGGAACCTACATTCCTTGTCCTATAAATTGGTCAAAATAAATATGAAGATACATGTGACAACATGGTTGTACTTTTTAATATTTTATCGATTGTCTGGTGTTTGCTTATTTTAAATGTTGTTGAAGAATACATTATCTTAAATGTAATTCTTTGTATAGTAGCAGACATTGGATACTTTGTGTCTTTGACCCTACGTGGGGTAGATGCTACTATCTTGATCCATTAAGAGGAAAATTATGCAGGAACGTGGAAAATCTCATGAATTTATAAGTACTTTGTACAATGTTTTCATTACATAATACATGTCTCAAGACTACCATATACTTTAACTAATGCATAAAGGTCTTGATATGAATTTGAATATGACTTATAAACTGTAAAGAGAGATGTGCAATATAGGAATAATACGAAATGAGAATTATCAAGATAAGATACTATTTTGTTTCTTGTTGTTGCAAATTTGCATACTTGCATTATACTTACACCATCCTCTCGCACAAATTAGAGAAAACATGTATTCGATCATGTTCTATCTAGTAGTTTCATAATAATTTCTTACTTGACTATGACATGTAGTTTAGTACGATACAAAATAGTAACCATTTACTATGTTATGGACATGGTCATCTCATATATCCATATCTTGAACCATTAGCACATCAAAATATTATTTTCTATCTATTTCATATTTGTTTTATACAGTGTCCAAAGAAGTCGAACAATACATGTTGCATGTATTATGTGTTGTAATACATGAGAGACATCGTTGATGCGAGAATCAAAAATATTCATGAATGTGTAAGCTACATATCATTATATTCTTTTATTTTGTTAAAATTTCTAAATACATTAAGTAAATGACAATATGTTGATCTATTTGAAATATGATTGTATTATTATTTGAAGCATATTGGTCATAGGTTCAACCAAGAAGAGATCTAAGAGGTTCAAAATGAGTGGGAGATGTGTTCTTGAGCACACATCATATTATGTGACATGAGGGGGAGACATGTTCTTTAGCATAGACCAATATGTGAAACCTTTATAGTTAATTTTCATTGATTCTAGAGTGTGTACTCACTACTTTATATTATTGAATCTTTGTATGGATGATTGATTATTTATTAAATACTGTGTAAGTTTTTTCAAGGTTTGATGAATTTTTTGTTCAATATTGTGATTGTTTGTGAAATAAAAAAAAAGTATAATCTCGTATTTATTAAACTTTTTTAAAATATGGTTAATTTGATCAAAAAAATTGGTTCGATATGACATGTAAAACTCTAAAAAAATACAACAGTTAATGATATGTTGTTAAAGGTTTGATACTAAAACTAACAACAAATGTTATGTTATCCACACCTATTATAATAGATGTGTCTGGAAAATATACCCCTGCTACAATAGGTATATCTAGTGAGCTACAACATGCACCGGTTGTTGTATATGTTGGTATGTATGACTTGAGAGCCAATCATGGAATGATTGGTGGGATACATTAAGATTGATTTGATAAGCATCAAAGGCAAGCTTCCAATTCTTTCTGGTTCAGTCATATGAGATAATGATAGAACAGATTGAATGTCTAGAGAATGACAGTACTCAATGATGTATGATTTTAGGTTCAGGACCTAAACGATGAGATCACATGGATTCTAAGAGTTTGTACATTCTTATTATGTCCCTAGTCGGATGTCATTGTGGAAGGTAGATAGACAACAATGACACACAAGACTAGATTGTGGTGTTGGTTGATGATAGAATCTCATTAGTCATGATATGGAGATATCAAACCAAACACATAGGTACTTGTTAGAGAACAAGTGTGTCGGACAGACCCACCGTGAGTTTGACACATGGAACCATGACATGGTAGTCGCAATCAATTCTCACAGTGATGGTGGTGAGTGTGATTCTTTGACCTGAAATCACTACACTCAACACATGTCGTTGGGTACACTTTGACATCATCAAACGCAATACTCCTGAAACATGGGTTGTTATAAAGGTGATGATTGGGTGGCTTTGACACATGGGGCTTTTGAGGGGTGAGTGATAGATATGGGATTTATCCCTCCTAAGGGAGTTTGATATCCATGGCCACTTGATGAGTAGGATTGAGATAGGCGTGCACACGCATGTGTGAATCAGTATGTCATATTGATGTCATACATATCTCCTCCAATCTACTCTGAGATCAAGAAAGTGAATGAACATTCATAGGATGACTGTTCCATGCCTTGAGTTCATTCGGGATATCAGTGACAAAGGAATTATACATTCATTGTAACACCATTCACGGATTGTAGGATTGAAAGTTGTTCTCCAACTTTCCCTTTTTCACTTGGGTGGCACTGATGTGCGACTAGGCACCGCTCTTTTCTTGTGAAGTCATAAGTGTTATGGACTTTCACTGCCAACGTGAAATGGGCCTGCGGGGTCACACACATAGGATTTAACCTAGAAGAGGAGTTTATCCACAAATGATGTTTAGATTGTTTTCTAAAGGAGTTTAGTAGTTCAATTAAACACTCAATCAATTGATAGCTCAATATCATAGTGTTCAAGATATTGGACTGATTGATTAGAGTATCAGATTGATTGAAACTGCAATTGACTCATTCTGCGCAATCTGCACTCCCAACCGATCAGCTCATGTGATGAACCGATCGGCTCAGCTTGGTGAACCGATCAGCTCATGTGATGAATCGATCGGCTTAGGACAGGTTGAATCGACCGGTTCAAGGGTTGAACCGATCGGCTCAACTGGTCCAAACGAGCAAGTTGGGAAAGTCAGGTTGGTGAGAAATTTCTCTTCGTTTCACTTGTCCAATTTGATTGGAACAAGGATTAGTATTTTGATCAATTCGAAACAAAAGAGAAAAAGTCAATCGGGAACTGATCAGGACCACAACCCATCGGCTCATGCTTGAACCGATCAGCTCAGGTGTCCCAACCGAACGGTTCAGGTGTGAACCGGTCAGCTTAGGTCCCCAACTGACCGTTTCATGCT